>LUGF01024071.1:345914-361805 GCA_001625245.1 Calycopis cecrops
AAAAAAAAACCTGACGTGTAGGAGACTTTTGGAGATTATATTCGTTATCAGTAATGTTTAACTAGACAGAAAGTAAATGCAGTTACTCTGTTGCGAAATTTTGTAAAGTAGTGTTATGCTTTTAAGAACTCTTTGAGAAATTGTGAACATAGTATTAAAAATTGTTATTTTTAGAGACGTGTGATTACACCTCTCATTTTACAAACTAGATGTTGTTTGTACAGATAAGAAAAAACATTTTAGTAAAAAAATTAATTTATACACATTCTGCTTGTGAAATCAAATCAAAATTAGACAAACAGACAAATTCTGATCTTACAACTTATTGATGAAGAGTATATTATAAATATATAACATAATAAAAATAAGTGTTTCGTTTCCACCCCTACCCAAGTTTCGTTGCTCGTGTGTACTCGTAGCAATCTGATTAACTTACTCAGATTCCACCCATTGATTCCAGCCGCGTTGTAACCTCTGGCAAGAAGCAATACAGCTCCCTTCCGTCTGCACACGCGGTCCAGCGTGTCTGCCAAGTGGAGAAGACTTCGTCCGCAATAACGTTTTTCCTGCTCCTGCCTTGCCTGCCCTTGAGCCCCGCGAACTCCTCCTGCATACGCCCCGCTCGAACAACCTCCAGGACGGCAGGCAGAACGCTGGCCAGTACTGGTAAAGCCGCACTGCTGCACGACCAGTAGGCCTTCGTCAAAAAAAATCAACGCTGATCTTTGGGTGCGTAATAATGAACTGTACAACATACAAGTGAGAGCGGCGACACCAAAGAGCTGCAGCATGTCAGGATTGCAACTTTTTTCTTTACTTTCGCAGATAAAAAATGTCGCTTGCACAAAATGACGTTGTGTGAATTGTTATCCTGCCCTTGTGGTCATGAAGATGAGAAGTCATGACCAGAGACCAAGTACTGTGAGAATGTGAGCTGTACAAACACAAGCGAAATGTAATGTTGGTTGGAAAATGTTTCGGACTACAGTGGGCCCAGTCTATCATCAGGATTTAGTCGCAAACGAACAAAGTTTTGGTCAGCTAAAGACATTTGCATACATGGCACACTTAGCGGAAGGACATGTAATGGCGTAGCTGAAAAACCAGGACTGACAGGGCCGACGACGACTTCTGTCTCTGTTATGTCCGGCGCCAGAAAGGGGAGAGTGATACAACGAGAGGGCACTTAAACAGTTTGTAGGGAGTCAAGAAATACACGTTGGGGGACAGAGCCGATGAGCAAACCTCCGTGCATCTCCCGCGATAAGCTCCGTATACTGAGAGGTGGGTAGGAGTATAGTAGGTAGGAGTTTCAATTTTCATTTTTTTTTTATTTGCTTGAATTTATCTGCTCCTCTCCGATTTATTTATATTGGCATTTAGGTACTTTAGTTAGCTAAAACAATTATTTTAAGTAAAACTTCTATACACACGCTTGTCCTGGGGAGTAAACTGGCGAGAACGTTACAAAAATCACACATCGAGCGAGGCCAATGGAAGTTGTGATTCAAATAAAAAAAAATCGATTTAAGTGAACGTTTTTTGTATTTAAAAAATAAATATCATATGACATGTTACTTCATGAAACTGCGATAATGAATTGATGTATTAAATCAATAATTAAGTGTTACTTCAGTTTTGTGGTTTAAAGCATATACCTACTTTTTTATATAAAGCGAAGGTTTTGCTACAAAAGCGAATGTTTCAATTTGAAAGAACCTAATAACAATATATTTCATGTTCTTTCGTTCCCATTGTGAACGCCTCGAACATTTATATTGGCTATGACCTAGCTCTGTCCTTTACTCTAATACTAGCTGCGCCCCGCGATTTCACCCGCGTAAATTTCGATCCCGTGGAAAATAGAAATCATCCCATGGCATCCCGTTCCCCCCGAACATATTTTCGGATAAAAACTATCCTGTGTTACTCCAGGATAGATAGAGGGTCTATGTGGGTGGCAAATTTCATGAAAATCGGTTCAGCAGTATTTGTGTGAAAGAGTAACAAACAAACAAACATACAAACTTTCGCATTTATAATATTAGTAGAATTCCTATATTAGGATGACTGTTAAAGGAATTGAGGAGATGACTCGAGGGACCGCAAGCCCATTATAAGTTTACGAAGATCAAATTACGATTACGTTTGCCTTAGTTTACATCTCGTCAGAGCCGATCTGATTACCGGGATAACTTATGATTGAGTCCCAAAATTATCTACTCAGAACTGAAATTATGAAAACTTCTCGTTCCTTTACAATTAAAGAAGCTCACTCAATCTTATCAATTGTTTGAAATCCATTTATCGCATCCGAGCCCATCAACTGTATAGCGTGCTCACACAATCTAAATGAATAATGAAGCTGAGCTTTGGGCCTTTCAGGACAGATTTTTTAATCGCTTGATTTATTTTCGTCGCCATGTTTGAATTATAAAATAAGTTGAAGTAGCTCTGAAACAAGAACTGTAATTATTTATTAACAGCATCCCTCGGGCTATTGAATTTACAATGAATTAAACTCATAGTTGTTTTATGAACCTGTAACTAAAACCCGACGTACAAAAAACAAACTGTATTTGTACATTTTTTAAAATAAAATAAAATTTATTCATACTACTTTTCAAGCAAAATTTATTTGTACAATTTTTAAAACAAAATTTGTATGTACAAATAAAATGTTTTATTGGAAACATTTGATACAACCCAAGCATTTACTAATGTAGCCAGTTCAATAGTATCAGTAGCGCATGCACTAAAAATCCGTTAGCTTTTTCAACAATCTGCATTTTGTATTTAGAATTATATTATTAATAATAATCTGTGACTTTATCAGCACCGTATATATCGTGCGGTAAGGACTTGTGTTACAGATATTTAGTTATAAAATAAACTTAGGTTGATAGATATATAGATATTTGCCTTGGCCAGATTCGGCGATTCCGATGAACTACATAGCCGCTTAAGTTACCACTGCATTATCGGATAACAAAAATGATATTGCCAATTAGCATTTTTTATTTCTTTATTTGGCATCCAGATACAATTTTTTGATGAATTAGTTGGTCTCTTAAACTAGTGGACCAATTTAAACAATTTTTTCATTAATAGGAAGGTACATAATCAGAAAGTAAAATGGCTATATATTCATTGGATTGGCCCGTGCAGGTCAGTCAGTTCATTTATAACCACATTGTCTATTAATACTAGATAAAGAACAAGTTGAAACGTTAATAGTGATTAATTTGATATTACCATTTAAGTAAGAGGTAGTGCCACACTGCATGCTTGCATGCAGTCGAATTGGGCCGGCACGACCGGGGAGGTACCTCTCGCTTACACGAGACCGGCGTAAAGTGACAGCTGTGCTGTCGCGTTTCGTGCGGTGTGTAAGTAGCCGGTGGCCCATGGAGGTGGGAGGAGAAAGGAGGGCAGCGCATCTGTATAGCCTCTATGTGGATGTTTGTGGGCGTCGGTAGTCATGAAAATGGCTCCGACTGCTCGTTTGCCCTCCTATACCATAAAAAAAAAAAAAAAATACCATTTAATATCCTTTGACCTGAATATCAAATTGCAACACCAGAAGAATATTTACCAAGGCGCATAACGATGCTTGGGATAAACCCACGTATTCCGACGATATAAAGTTGGAAGTCTCTTGTATAAATATATCAATAAATTACACACTGTTGCACTGTACAGCAATACGTCTGCATATCATGTCGCTCCAGTATAATTTATAGTACATAGTAAATGTCCAACGTTATTGATAATTATTGTCACAGGATGGGATCAAGTCGTCTTATCACTATTATCAGGCCGTCTCTATCCAGTTTGCGTAATTGGGTCATTTTCAATTTTAAAACAACTAAGTCAAGTCAAGCTACTGAAATAATTTCGCTTTTGATTCAAGAATATGGGTATAAATCTGCCCCTATTGCAGCTAAAAGTGCATTGACTAACGAACCTGTTAGGCTTTACATACAAAGTATTTCCATCTATACCGGATAACAGAGATCGGCACAAGTTTAGGTGCGCCGATCTAGGATTATAGAAGATACACTTCATTTTTGATACCATCCGATTTGTATGTAAAATCTGAGTCTAGTTTAAAACGATTCCTACAGAAAATGTGCACAATAGATTGTATCGTTTCTTTAAAGTCTCATCTTAACAGAAGAATTAAAAGTTACAATGGAAATATAGTTGTTCAATTGGATTTTTTAGAATCTATTTGTGGAATATGTTATACGCAATATGAGTCCATTACACGTTTTTATGTTTACCCTGAAAACCTTTAGGGTTAAATAATAATTCAGATAGTATAGGTTCACTAATGGGCCTACTTTCAAAATTTGAGTGTCCGAAAGGAACACATTAGTTTCTAGACGTCTTCCACTTCGAAAACCATTGACAAGTTGCATATTTGTGCCAAAAGAGACATCAAAGTGATTATTATGAATGCATGCACCACTGTTCTGCTAAAGAGGAATTATATTGTAAAATGTATAGCCAAAAATATACAGATTTTCACTTTATAATTATATGCTGATTTTGTTGACCAGGAGGTCAATACAGAGCAGTACCTTGTAATTAATTTATGTAAAATGTTAATAAAACCAATTATATTGTAAAATGTATAGCCAAAAATATACAGATTTTCACTTTATAATTATATGCTGATTTTGTTGACCAGGAGGTCAATACAGAGCAGTACCTCTTACAAAGAAGATCAACTTAATTTTCATTTTGTCCAATATTTCCGTATTTAAAGAAAGTGCATTTATTTGTTCACTAACAAGAGACGCCTAACATACGTAATACTATTGTTCACATTTAAATTAAACTAATAGTGTGATACGGATGAGGATGTGTCAAGTTGCTGTGGTTCAGGTTCAAGTTCAGGAAAATAGTTGAACATGACACACACAAGAGGTAATGTCACGCTGCATGCATGCATGTAGCCGAATTGGGTCGGCACGACCGGGGAGGTACATGGAACCGGCGTGAAGTGACAGCTGTGCCGTTGCGTTTAGTGCGATGTGTAAGTAACCGGTGGCCCGTGGAGGAAGGGGGGCAACGCATCTACATAACCTCTATGCTGTATGTCTATGTGCGTCGATAACCATGAATATGGCTTGTTGGCCCCCCTTATACTAAAAATAAAAGAGACTGTATTGCTCACGCGTTTCGTGAGGTCTTTTGAATCTTGAGAAGGGGCTTCGTAACGTAGGTGATGCAGATGGCATCACCTATGGTGGTGCTACGTTTATCGACTCACTTGCCAAAAGACTTGAACTCCACGTTTTGTCTGTATATTATAGTATTATCGTTCTTGATCGGGCACGAAAGCTCTTAATGCCATCTTCGTGCAAGATGACATTAAGAGCTTTCGTCCGAGGATGCAAGGCAAGTGTGTAAGGATCGTGGTATGTCGTACTCGGTACTCTCTGCCTATGCCGTTAAGGAACTAGCTTGAAGATGTGTTGTTGTTGTTGTTTTGTTGTAATATTGTTATATTTTCCGACCCTATGTTTGCTGAGTTAGCATATCACTTAAGATCGGGCACAAAAAGAACATTTTCATATTTTTAAAACGCCATCTATTGATATTCAAAACAGATTTAAATTAATACGCCAGCCGGAGCTCAATTCAGGGTACCTATTATTCAGTGAAGCTTTTGTGGTAAATTATGCTAAGGAGCTAAGTTTGGGCCTTAATAAAGATTGTGAAATATTATTTCTCCCGAGGGAATCTATTTTGATTTATCTTCAGCGGTGTTCGGAACAACATTAAAGAAAAAGGTGGGTAATATTTTTGTGAAATGGAGGCCGCATTTAGAGGAATTTGCCGATAAATTTGATGGTATGATGTCGATGCTATGGCGTTTTTGTGTTATGAAGGCTGTAGTCTGTTAATGGATCCGAGTGGATAAACTGGTTCTATCATCATCATAACTAGCGCATATTGTCTACTTTTGGAGATATGTCTCTTTCAATGAAAATCAATACAGACAAGGTTATGTTTTATTTGATTATCATATGTTCTTTTTGATTAAAATCTTGTGATCTCTTAATCAACTTCTAAACTACTTTTTTTCGCAGGGAAAATGCTATTAGGCACCGTGCAACCAGCCCTGGGTGAGCCGGAAGGATGTGTCGGACTCGGCACGGGGCCCCTACCACAAAACCACTGCGTGAGTCTTCGGCCGCTGTGGTAGTGCCCCGGATCTATCAGCAACAGGACACTCCAGAACTTCTAAACTCCTTGCTCTAGTCTCAACCAATTAATAGCGTGACCGTATATCATGTAATTTTGTATATGCATTCGAGACAGGTTTGAGAATAGGTCGTTAATTATATATCTATCAACTTTATATTTAGAAGGTCTGAAACTATATAAATAGCAATCTGGAATTGCACTTATATGTATATATATTTATATATATATTATATTCATATTTGTATGTATATTGGAAGATGCCTGATTTGTCCAATTTTGATGGTGTGATGTCAATTTTATGGCGTTTTTGTGTCGTGAAGGCTATTAATGAATGCGTGTGGACCTTCGTCATCATTACTAGCCCCTATTGCCCTACTGTTAGAGATATGTCACGTGCAATGAACATCAAGGGGCGCAAGGTTATGTTTTATTTCATTATGTTAATTTTCATGTCTTCTGATCAACCTATCAACTTAACTTTTATTGGCGCAGGGGAATACATTTACGTATAGGTAATACCTTGAAGCTCTGGAGGCCCTTAGGGCCCACAGAGGCACGCAAGCCCCCGCACCATAACAAGTTACGACAATAAAACTTTAGTTGATCTATTTATATATTTAAATATCAAACGGTAACAATGATAAAGGCGATATATATTTTTATTTCGCCACAAAAACGTTATTTTAAATATGTTTTTGTTGACATGTTGCACGCAGGGTATAAAGAATATATCAATTTTTTTAGTCAGTAAATATTGCGCACGCTTTTGTTTTGATCCTTGATGAAAATATGGCAAGCGACCAGCGCCGTGTATATAAAACATTTTCTGTATACCGAAATTGGTGAATATGGTGGAACACTTTGTTTTTTATTTCAGAAACTTTAATGAGAGTTGTAGTGACCATCGTTCTTATATAGTTTGGGACGCGAAAAAGAAGTAATTTTTTGGAAAAAATACTGTAATGTAATAATAATAATACAGTTGTATTATCATAAAGCTTTTTGATTTTAGTTTTTAGACTAGATACAACCTTTTTGAACACAATTTTTAAAATCTGATTTTATTGGATATTAGTGTAGTAATCTGTCTTTAAAATACATTATTATACCTCCCGGGTCCTGCGTCTTGAGGTTTCTATTTTGATTGAATCCAGTTTTATATTGCATAGTACACTATAACAATAACCGGGAATTATGTTATAGGCGGTAGTTACTAATTAGCCCAATGATCTCTGAATATGGATAGCGATGCTGTATTTCGCCATTTTTTTATACCAATCTATAGGACGGCAAACGAGCCGTCGCGTCGGAGTCATTTTCATGACTACTGACGCCCGTAAACATCTACATAGAGATTATACAGATACATTGCCGTCTTTTCTCTTCCCTCCTGCACGGGTCATTTACGCCGGTTTCGCATAAGCGAGAGATATATCTCTTCCGTCGTGCCGCCCCAATTCGACTGTAATGCAGCGAATCGCCATAGAATTTCTTTTTCACACTTGACGGCGGTATTGTACGAGTGAGAGGCGCTTTTGAGCTTCAACAACACTTAATTATAGCGTAGTATTTTCGAAATCACCCAATTATATCCATGTCTTTAGAGATCAGTGTAAGCGCCCAAGGTCGATTTTGCTTGGGTAGATGGCGTTAGTGGTTGCGCCTATTAACATTCAAAGCGGGGAACTGTCACCGGTTGGCATTGATAAATGACAGTCCATTTTGACAATTTTCCATTGTTATTACAAACGAGGCGACTCAATTTTTTAACTTGAAAATAAAGTAGCTACGATGAATAGAGTTAGAACGAGGTTCATAGCGTCGGTGTGATCATCTGTTGTGATACATCAGGGGCGGTCAACTTTATTGGAGTTACGGTCAGTACTCCACCCACAAAATCCGATGGGATCTAACAATTTGCTTTTTAGGTCATCTCTGCTTTTTTGTACTTTTTTTGATGGAGCACATACCTATTTGAATAGAACAACAGACGAATAATCAGAGCCGTTTGATGACCACCGACCCATTAATTTCCATATATGTAGATGTTACATTCTCTTTCACCTATTCTCCGATGTAGTTACGATATTGGTGTTAACTAATACTATAATATATACTATCTAAGTATTAAACTTTTAATACTTACATAGTAATAATAACTAATACCAATGTCATATGTCCAATAACGGTACATAAACTACAAAGATGTATCTTTTTTCTCCGCTTTTTCTAATATATTTTTTTAATAATGTTGTAAAGAATATTTTTTCATTTATAGACGCTACAATTTGGAATGAGATAACCCAATATATGATAGTTTGTCATTGTTCTTTACCAAAAAGTGAGTTAAAACAATGCTATTGAAGGAAAAATGTAAAACTTGACATTCATCTCCACTATATCAGTAGGCATAAATATCTATGAATATGAATATAAATATTGTAATATATAAATATGAACGTAAGTTTGTTTGTTACGCTTTCCCACCATAATTCAATTACCTACACACACTCAACCGATCATCGTGACAAATATTCTTAGAGATATTAGTAATGACATATGATTATATTAAAAAAAGAAAAAGATTTTACGGACACGAGCGATGCCGCGAGAGAAATTTAGTTCTATGTTATGTCTCAAAAAAAAAAGTTATAATAATTAATAATTAATAATATTTTTGTAGTTTTTCAACTTCATTCAAATATAGTAGTATACGTACAGAAAAGTATTAAAAACTAGAACCATTAAAAGATCGTTAAAAGATTTCCGTCTGTCTCTTAAGAAAAACTATAAGGTCAGTTTACTTTATTGGGTTATCGGTGACCTAGAATCCCAAAATTCATTAAGATAATGCATAACTGTTAGGAAAAATCATAGCAAATTTATATTGGTACTTAACTTCGTACAAGATTTTTTTTTTTATGCACTTGTTAGGTATTTCTAGAGTATATAATATAATATAGCTATTGCATAGCTGCCTTTATATTTATAATATTGGTTGTTGAAATACACTTACAATATTGCAATGTCGGTTAAGCTTGGAAACTTTCCACTAACGTAGGCGCCAGTAGAATAAATAGGTCATTAGTACAGACATGGCCCGATATCACTTGGGTGGTGTGAGCCTATTGTTAAAACCAGTTACATCCGCCCCTATGAATAGCGAGCCAACTTTCTAAAATGTAATATTAACATTTAAAATATAATTTTGTATTCCGGAACAATAGAACAATCGCATCGTCTAGACAGCAGGTGTACAAAACACAAAGTATTGGCTAGACAGAGTTGTTTACTGTATATGGTCGTAAGAGGCCACGTTAGGCGTACAACCATTGGGTGAGGATTCAGTCTTGTTTGAAACATCAATTCGTGCGGACCTATCCTCAATACTCTTAAGTCAGCAAAGTTATCAAATCTTAGACAAGACGCTGTCCAGATACGTATTTATTCACGTAGGCACCGAGACCGTGCTAGTCAGAGCCAGTGTCGATCTGGTATATCTAACAAAGTTAAGTATATTTATTTATACAAATAATAATTGCTGAATATTATATTGTAATAGTACTTTGCAAGTATTTATATATAATTAGATAATGTTAATATCAATGGTAAAATGCTATGCTGTGCGGGTATAGCTATAACATTATATTGTGACATTCTATACTACATTATATTATCAGAATAATGTTTAATTAGATTACCATGCTTAATAAAGAATGTACTTTGTACCACCCCTACCCTACAAAGTACATTACAATTATTTATCTTTTTAATATTGCTATATTACTTATGTGTGGATGTTTAGATTGTTAATAATATCATAATTAAAGGATTCTGTATTACTTATGTTTGGATGTTAGATTGTTAATATCATAATTAAAGGATTCTGATATCCTTTTACCTGTTGTAACTTTTGGTTACTTGAATTGTATATTGTGTATTAATTGTGTATTAGGGTTGGAACTGGTGGTAAAGATTGAGAAATATTAAAAGTAAAGTACAGTTGCTTAATCAAGGCATTTTTATTAAAACCTTTTAGAACTACTGAGTTGTATATTTTATAAAACCCACATATGCTTAAAACCTTACAACATATATATACCGCTCACATAATATATAAGAATCCAACCTAATATATACCTAGATAGTAATATATATAATCAAATATTAGAATCAGTAGGAAATATGTAATTTATTAGTAATGGGAAGGTAGATGGACAATAAAATATCATTTTGTATAGCTTAATCTCTAGATTTGCTCACTATCTTTCACATCCAATTACTAATATCCTACTTTCTATAACACACTCATCGTCGCAAAAGATAATCCCACACAAGCAACTCATCCCAATTAGCCAGTGTGAAAAAAGATTATTACGTGAAACAATAAAAGTACTTAATAATATGAGAAAGTATAATTTTTCGTTCGGTAGTGCCGTTCCAAGTTGACTGCAAATTCAAATGCACCAACAACACTACTTACGAAATTATCTTTTAGAGAATCGAAGGCAAACTAGGATAGTGTTAGTGCCCAATAAAAACCACTTAAACAGATTTTATCGTGATGCATTTAAGCACTTAAGTACTTACTTTCCCGGCTTTTAATTTAATAGTGATGATAGACATTAACTTAGCTAATGAAAATATCTATGGCTACGAACAACTAAAACCCTTTTTGAATTTTTAATAGTATACTCTTGTCGGTCTATAAAAAAAACATTAGAAAGAATCAAATTACAATTACATGCTGTTCGTAGCACCGTTCGTAGCGCAAATTAACTAAGCTACGGATGAGCGTAACTCCAACAGCTGCCTGTACGACCAGGCAGCGTATCTCCAAACGCATGCGCTACCAGTGACCGTAGCAGTAGTAGCCTGTGCTACGAATTCGCTTAACTCCACTTGCCTGTGCTATATAAACAGAATCATAAATGTCAATAAACTCCAATCTGATATAATCTACCACCAACCTATATTGCAATTTTATTGACATATACATTTTACACATCGAAATGAAGATTTACTCTAGACCATTCTTCTGAGCGTAAAAATCAAAATTAAATAAACTTTTAGTGTATATTTTTACTAGCTACCCGCAGCTTCGCCCGTGTGGATTCGGACTTCAAGAATCGAGTTATTATACATATAAACCCTCCTCTTGAATTACTCTACCTATTAAAAAACTATCAAAATGTGTTGCGTAATTTTAAATTGATGATTTTACACCGTCTCCTATATCCGATATCTGTCTCCTATCCCGTAATTTATACGACGTTGATAAAAGCGAGATGTATTAAATAAAACCACATATTTAGTATATCATTGAAAATATACAACAAAAATCAGATCAATCGGAGCAATAGTTTAGCCACTAAGCAGTAAGCATACACTTATATCTTTATCAAAGGCCGGCAACGTATATGTAAGTCATACATTTTTTTTTATTTTTTTTTTTATGGTATAGGAGGGTAAACGAGCAGTCGGAGCCATTTTCATGACTACCTACGCCCACAAACATCCGCATAGAGGCTATACGGATGCGCTGCCTTCCTTTCTCCTCCCACCTCCATGGGCCACCGGCTACTTACACACCGCACGAAACGCGACAGCACAGCTGTCACTTTACGCCGGTCTCGTGTAAGCGAGAGGTACCTCCCCGGTCGTGCCGGCCCAATTCGACTGCATGCAAGCATGCAGTGTGACACTACCTCTTACTAACTACATACATGCATTTTGAAAAAACCTAGCTATTTCTAAAGCACATACGTACGTACACTTAAATTTCACTCACATGTATTACCTTCAACAAACCAGCGTCTTTACCGTATCCTTGTATGATTCCACACGCATACTTCCTGCTGTGTTGTCTGTTCGATCGTACATGCGACCCAAGATATAAATTATCTGGTCCCAGCCCGGACGGAACTTTCTATTACACTTTCGGTTCCTTCCTTCCTGCGTCCTACAACCCAACCGAATCTGCGCGGCTTTCATCCGGGGTTTCCAAGCTATTCATATTCATTATTATAATGTTATAAAGTTTGCGTCACCCACTCAGACTACATTGAATAATCACATAGAGCTATACCATGATTATGACTGTACTTGGGTATTTTTAAAAGGACTTCGCCCACCGAACTTTCTCGCCGCTGCCACTTCTGCGTCTCAAGGGTCCACAGCGGACACCACTTGTGATTCTTTGATACAACCATTTCAGGTAGACTTGGCAATACTATATCAGTCTTGGAATCGCAATAAGTTTAAAAGAAGAAAATACTAGTATGATATGATTGAATCAAGTAATGCATAGTAAATAGATAGATTAATGAATAATAGATAGATTAGTTAAGTTTATATTTTAACCAAAAATTGAAACTCTATTTCTCCTTTTTTGTTAACTATTGTCTATGAGTACCAATTTCTGGATGGTTGGATGGATTAAAATATGTTTAAGAGGATGAATTTTTGTTCTCCCTTGTAAAGCGATGCATAGTCATCGCGGTCTTCATGGGATTCTTTCCTGTAGCAATTAAATGAAATTTACCTAATATTAAACTGTTTAACTGTAACAACTCTCCTAATAATGTATTGTGAAGTACTAATGAAGGCTAATAGTTCTAAGCCTTTTTTCTTATAAATGACCAAATGTGTTTCGATCTAATCTCACCAGATAGAAAGCGGAACTCTGCCCGAGCAAAAGCATATTCACCCTCGACTCGAACACTCCCGAGTTGTAGGATGAAGGAACATGCAGTGACTTGCCTGTATTTCCATCCACGTTGTGGCAGTTCTTATTTTATTCTATTTATAGCATAAGGGGGCAAACGAGCAATCGGAGCCTTTTGATGACTACCGACGCCTATGGACATTCGCATGATTGTTACGCAGATGCGTTGCCCTCCTATCATCCCTACCCCCTCTAATGGACCACCGGCTACTCACAAAACCGCACGAAACGCGAAAGCGACACTGTCACTTTACCCATCTGGTATTTAACGCTCCACAATGGCACACAAAATAAGAGGTTGGTAAGAGGTAGTGCCACACTGCATGCTTGCATGCAGCGAATTGGGCCGGCACGACCGGAGCTGTGCTGTCGCGTTTCGTGCGGTGTGTAAGTAGCCGGTGGCCCATGGAGGTGGGAGGAGATAGGAAGGCAGCGCATCTGTATAGCCTCTATGCGGATGTTTGTGGGCGACGGTAGTCATGAAAATGGCTCCGGCTGCTCGTTTGCCCTCCTATATCATAAAAAAAAAAAAAAACACAAAATATATTAAAATTTGTGAACCGGCCGCCATATTGGATCCGACGTGCTAAAAGCTGATACATGAAGACCGATTGAATCAATTATCGAACAGAGATGCTTACATGTCACTGCAAAAATGTAGCGCAATTGGATATCTTGTGTTGCATTTTTATTGACAATATATTTTACACGCGCGTCATCGAAACGAAGATTCACGCCAGACCAACTCTTCTGAGCGTAAAATGTATTCTGAGTGTATATTATTTATTTAATTTTAACAAAATAGGTAAGGTATAAGTTATGTTAATATAAATAAAAAACACACCTTTACGATTCTACACCTCCAATATCCGACATCTGTCTCCTATCCCGGTATTTATATAGGTAGTTATTAAGTATACACTTCAACAGCATCAAAGGCCGGCAAGTTTTGCAGATGTTTGTGGTTTGTGGTTTTGCAGATGGTGGTATTCACCACCTGCTTGTCTACAACAACTTGGCCGCTGTTCACGATGATGACGATGAACAACACCAATACAAAAATACACCAATACGACAATACCAACATAAATGTTATTAATACAACAAAAATAAACTTGTAGAAACAAACGATACCAGAGCTAGAGACTTTTTGGTAAATATCAAGCAATATACCCAAACATTGTGTTGTCAGAAATTCTATATTTTTCAGAATAAAATGTGGAATCACCCACATTGTCACGCTACAATAACGTGTAAAGTCTCGAAACTAGGAACAATTTCAGAAATATTACCTCGTGTCACCGTTCCTTTGCGACGAGAACTTCACTATTAGATTGGTAAGGTCGTAAAATAAACAGAAAGTGTAATAAACAAACAGAGTATGAGCCAGAGATCTTCCTTATTGTTTATTTTATTCTATTGCTGTTTTTAATATGTTCTATGGCAAAACAGAAAACATATGTGTCAAAATTAGATTTTACTTGCTGAGTTCCGCAGTTTCATCCGAAATATGCAGTAGATTTCATAATAAATAATGAGTAAAACAGCTTCAGAGGAGATGAACTAATGATCTTACATCTTTATATAAAAACTAGCTGTGCCCCGCGGTTTCACCAGCGTTGAATTTCTAAGAAATCCATATAAACTTCTACACCCTATTTCACCCCCTTGGGGGTTGAATTTCTAAAAATCGTAACATCTACCTGGATGCCAAATTTAAGCTTCATCCGCCCAGTGGTTTGGGCTGTGCGTTGATAGATGGCTATGTCACGTTTGAGTTTTATATATGTATATAGATTAATGTTTGTCTGTACATTCTTTATAGAATCGTAAACTATACATTTGATGATCTCTAGCAAAGTTATTGTGCATGAGCCCACGAAGGTTTCTGAGTTGGTACGACCAATTTTCGACAGATGGCGCCACGTGTAGCAACGCACGCAGGGTACAGCTAGTAATATAATAATATAAAAGTTCAACTCCATATACCCGGCCACAAATATAATATAAATAATAAATTTTTATTTATCACACCTACAATAGGCACTACTTATTATAAATAAAAATCTGGTACATCTCGTACATTTTCCCTTTACTAATGTAGCCTGCGGTTGCCTAGACTTAAGAACGTCATTATTCAGGAGTCATTTTCCACAACAATTTCGTGCCAGTTTCCAAGCATGCCATGATGACTCAAATTTATTACCTACTCCCTACTTTTATTTCATAATCGGACAAATTAGTATGTTTTAACTATTTGTCTATATAACAATTTAATGAGAGTAGGTATGTGTAGATGCGTTTGTGTGCGTTGACTCTTATAAACCACACAAAATGATATAGCCTCTACTTTACATCGGTGCTGTGTGTGCGAGAGCTACCATACATGCTGTGCCGACTGAATGCAGCTTCAAAGTATAGTAACTGGCGTACCTACCTCTTATGAATAATTAGATCATAATTAACAAGAACGAGTAAGAGATTCTGCCACGTCATGCCATGTTGGCGTATTGACTCGGCGCGACCGAGGAGGTACCTCTCGCTTAAACTATACCGGCATGAAGTGACAGTTGTGTTATCGCGTTTCGTGCGGTGTGTAAGGTGGCCCAAGGAGAGTGAAAATAAGGAGGGCAATGCATCTGTGTAACCTCAATACGAACTTCTATGGACGTCACTAGTCATGACAACGGCTCCGACTGCTCGTTCGCCCTCTCAAAATAAAAAATCTATAATGAGGCTTCGTTACGTAGGTTTGTCAATAAAAATTAACAATGTAATTTGTACGTCCATTTTTATCTCTCGCGCTTCGAATAAGTTCACGACCGCGACAATTGGCGTTTTTCCATTAGCCGGCAACGGCACGGCACCGGCAACGGCACGGCGACGGCGACGGCGCCGTGGAAGCAAAAATGTATGAACATGTATGGCACGCTTTTCCACTT
>LUGF01024083.1:0-10779 GCA_001625245.1 Calycopis cecrops
TTGTGTAGTCTGAAAATAATACACTAAATATGTGGTTTCATTTAATGCCTCCCGCTTGTGTCAACCTTGTACATAATAAATGTCAGGATGTCTGTACCCTGCGACCTACGGATAACAGACTGATGGTTTGAAGGAAGGTGGTGGATTGGATACTAACTGCTACCTGTCTGGACTCTTGCAGATAATTAAGGCGGTTTATGTGTTCGTCACAGTGAATTACTAAACCTGAAGAAGTACCTATATTTACAACATCGTTGTCAAAAGTGAAAGAGAATTTATTCATATAAAGATTACATTATATACAATACATTATTATTAGTGTGGTTCTATATACGTACAAATATAGTATACTAGTGTGCGTCTTAAAGACTCGGCAACGCTGCTGCCCCATCCGGTGATGATGCGCGATTATGTTCAAGCGTGAACATTTCTGTTAAATTTGGAGAACGCACTGTCTCTAATAACAAATTTATGTAGGTAGCTGTTACAAAATAAAACGTCCAAACCTAACTGTTAAAACAAAAATTAAAACTACTAAAAACTAAAAAAAAAAAACAATATCAAATATTTTTTTTAAGTAACAAGAAATAAAAAAAAAAGCTGTGATGCTAACGCTACTTGTCTTTTACATCAAAAGCCAGGTGCCATGTTAACGCGCCGAGTAGTAATTGTCTTCAGGGCAAGCAGTGAACTGCTATTATAGATTTTGATTATTATAAATATTAAAAATAAATAGTTGATACTCACTTCAAAGAAATACAAGATTTCTGAACGATTTTTGAACACTTTTCTACAATAGAAACGTTTTCTGATTGCCTATTTGAAATAATGATAAGCAAACTTTCAAGTGCGCCTTCCATTTCGCAGTCTTGAATTGCTTTAGTAAGAGTCGCTTCTTTCCAAATATCTTCACCTTTTAATTTGATTTCAACGCCAACCGCTCGCCATAATCTAAAAACAATACATAGAGGATCTCGAGAATCTACTTGTTACAGTCCGATTTTTCAATAAAATGGCCGTTATGGATTGCAGCGGGTCAACGATTGGGCGAATTGTTTATTATCGCTGCTGCCATATTTATTTATTACATATATTGCCATATTAATGTATTGTCTGTAACATGTTTTGTAATGTCCACAATAAAAATATTTTATAAATTCATTCATTATATTTTCTTGTCTTAGAACCTATACCTAAACCTACGGTACTCAGTAAACTAACATAGCTTTTTTTCAGAGAATAAAAGGCAAATCTTCGGGTGTTATAAAAATACCGCCAACCTATACATCCGCAAACCCTTTCGAGATCTTGCAGGCAAGCTGCTGGCATTAGAGATATACCTAGTGTGGTATTTTTTTTAAGAAACCCATATATCGGTTGGAAAATGTCCAGTGAGCTAGTTTCACAGGTTGTGCGTTAATAACAACGTTTGAGGACTTCCGTACATCCAGATAGTGAGAACGAAACTTCGAGTTCTGAAGCGATGTACGAAAATGAAATTTTGCTAACGTTATTAGTTTGAACAAATAGCATCTAGTACTTTCACAGACTAAAAAATAATTCACCTTATAAAAACTTATATTATTCTGGACATCCTTGTCCCACAGTGGCTGTGACACACAATAATAATGACCCACAAAACTGACCCGACAACGTATGTCGGGTAAAGATGAGGCTTGAGATTCTTGCTGTTTGGCTTTGGGGAGGAATAAAATTTGTTACATTACTACATAGATTCAGATCGAAAGAATCCAGGGCTTAGAAACTGGACCAGGAATCAAGAAATCATCGTAAAAATAAGCGCATGAAGTTTTTGCCGACCAGGTCTTCCAGAAACGGGAGTTCTAGTTGCCTCCCTGTGCTTTAAACACAGATTATACCTAACATGACTGGCGGCTTATAGCAACGTATTTTTAATTTTAATTTATTTCTGTATGAATCTCCTTAAGAATTTCATAATAGACCTATTTATATATAGGTCTATGATCAAGTATTGACCACACTCTTACAAGGATAGTTTAAGTCTAATTTATCATTCTTAATTTTTGTTAAATAGTAATAATAAAATAGTAACTAACTTATCTTTGTAAAGAGAAAATAAAGATTTATTTATTATTATTTTTATAACAATATGCGCGCGATTAAGCAAGCGTAAAATATGTTCAAAGGGCTGCCTTTTAAGGAGATTCATACAAAATAAATTAAAATTAAAAATACGTTGCTATAAGCCGCCAGTCATGTTAGGTATAATCTGTGTTTAAAGCACAGGGAGGCAACTAGAACTCCCGTTTCTGGAAGACCTGGTCGTCAAAAACTTCATGCGCTTATTTTTACAAAGAAAATATTTGATGCTATTTTGGACTGTTTGTATTTTGTTTAATTCCTTGTATTTGTGCCAAATTTCACCCTGAGTTTTGCAAAGAAGAATAACATACACTTAAACTTTGGTATTTATATATACTTATATAATTGCAGTATTAACATAAGTAATATTATATTTTAATCCAATATAGTATAAATTACCTTATCTGGATATCAACGTATTTCGAAGGATTGCTCAGAAGCAAAACAATTTTTTTGGTGCCTTGTTTGATGAGTTTATCTGCGAGTTTCATTGTAATCACTTCGTTATCCGATAGTAAAAGTTGCCACGAAGAAGGCGAGCACGATAATCTGAAATTAACCACTGAAAATATTAACATTCAAACCGAATAAAAAAAATGCGAATGATCGAACGGCACCGACTGCCAACTTGCTATAAAACGCTTAACATAAACTTAAATTTCTACCACCCTCTTAAGTGCGGGACACAAACATGGACATAGCTAAGGTCTCCGGATTGTGGCCGAGGGTTGGGTACCCAGTATAACATTAATCTATGGAGTTGGGTTAGCTTTTTAGTCTACGGCACAGATAGACGCATATACATATTATACTCATAACACTTCTTTTTTGCATCAGATGTCCGTAAAACGAGACGTGTACTAATGTACCTCGGAGCTACGCGGGCGCTGTGTCGCAAGTCGAGCAGCACGCGGCCGCGGCTGCTAGAGGCGGCGGTGAGCCGGAAGGCGCGCGCGGCGTCTTGCGGGGAGAAGCACACGCGCGACAGCGGCCGCACGTACCCGCATGCTATACCTTCACTCATAAGAATTTGAAGTAGCTAAAATATAAAAAACTATATTATATTGTGTAGTAGGTTAGTGATAGTTTTATAAAATACTAGCGGGCGCCCGCAACTTCGTTTACGTGAATCCGTTTTTTTACCGCAGTCGGTTAAAAAGTAGTCTATAGCCTTCCTCGCTAAATGGACTGACTAATACTGAAATAATTTTTCAAATCGGACCAGTTGTTCCTGAGATTAGCGCGTTCAAACAAACTCTGCAGCTTTATATTATTAGTATAGATTTGTGAATGTGACATCCGTTCCCATTGCCCTCGACGTAGTAGTAGTGCTAGTCTGTATACGCCGCACATTTTGCGGCGGGAGTCCCTCCCACATAACCACTCGCTTCCCCCGAAGTCGAGTGGTATGCGTAATGCATTTTCTCCAAAAAAGGGTTAGACTTGAACCAGTAATAGAGAGAAGTTCAAAAAGAGATTTGTAAAATCATATTTTCAATAAAATAATTTCAATTTGAATTCCTGCTCCTGTTACCTGTGCGCCGAAGAGTGTGTCAGGCATAAAGGAACAAAAATGCCAATACCATGTGAATTATATGTGTGTATGTTCGGCGATGTGGATCGACTGCTATGTGAGGCTTAATGATTAAATTTATGCAGATATTTAGAGGCGTTTATAGTTAAAACAATGTTCCGAATCTTCGTTCGTTCCCTGACCTACAAAAATAAATTAACAAATAAACAACACTCACTTTTGCATCTTCTGAATATTTAGGCTGAAATACGGCGGCGAAGTCTATCGTGATGTAGGCTCTCTCGTTCGTCAGATTGTTCATGCCGAACTTGTAATCTTCGCGGTTCTGTATGAGAGTCGTGTCCAGAAGATATCCCATTTCTCCGCAGCATTTGAAAGCTATCTGAAGATGACAATTGGAATAGTAAACGAGAACTAACGCCTATTATAATAAGGGATTTAAAAAATATTTCCAGTTGTAATAATCCAATTGAAAAAGTTAATTGAATCAATGAAACTTTAGCTCACAAGACACTATTATACTATAATTTTATGAAGTGAGATAATTACAAGAACAAAATGATGTAAGGATTCTATGAGCAGCGCGTCTGCTTACGTATTGTGTTCTCACGAACAACACGAGGAACATTTTTAAGGTCCATAGCAAAATTACGTACAACCTAGTTGCTAGGTTATGAATGTTAATATATTTTGTTTATAACCATTTAGTTTAGTTAGGCTCACTTTACCCATTAGCCGGCGCTACAGTCTATAAAATAAAACATCTTACATCTTTCATTTCCCCTTTTGAACAGCAAACAACAAGTTGACAACCTTTTCCCTTGGTAGCATCAAGAACCACATCTCCAAAGCTTAAGTCGCGAGAATTCCCGATATGGCCATCTGTAAGTACAAGGTAATGCACTTCCAAGAAATTCTAAGAAACAGCTGCATATCTTGTTCATAAAATCTGTATAACCTTTTATGTGTGTACCTAAGTATTTTTCTGTAACCAAGAATTGTGAAATTTTTCCAGAAGTATGAACGTGATCAACAAATCATTAAAACCGAAATTAAGCAAACTAAATATATCAATAACATAAACCAACACTAATATTTGTAGTTTATTTCATACAAAATGAATAAATTCTCCCGCAAATTTAAGTTTGTCAACTTATACATATATGCTGTGCCCGTACCGAATATATCTAATACCTAACTCCTAACTCTTGATGAGTGACTCACACTTAGCAGGTTGGTAAATTAAAATCTATTTCATTAACTGACTACGGTAAAGCCGAAGAGACGGTTATGATTTTGAGCGATATGTACTACATGGACGCGGTAAGTTGGGACCTGGCAAGAATGCGAAGAACGCTGTCTAGCCCCGCACTTCCCCCGATGTCACCCTTATATGGCGACATAGGGGGTGATGTGGGGGTAGAGAGCGGGGAATGGAATTTTCGCCAGGTCCCAACTTACTGCCTCCGTGTTGTATGTGTCGAAAAATGTACCTACATTTAATTTTAGGATTTAACCATTTAAAATTTATTTGTGATGCTCTAAAAATAGCTGGACCGAAATCTGTTGTGTGTGGTATATTTAATTATTAGCTCGCTGGAAATCGACGTAGTCCGCAAAATCGAGAGGTGTGCTGCAACGCTGAACCTTTCTCATTTATTCAAATGTTTTAGTAATTCCAAAATCTTTTTTTGGATCGACCTAAACTTGAGGCAATGTACCTAATTGCAATCGCCTTAAATTCGTCGGACTAGCGAAGTCCATACTTAATTTCGTTTGCAATTGTAGCCAAATCGATTCAGAACATCCGGGGGCTCTCATAAAGTACCGGCGTCGTAACATTGCATCGATGCGTATTAGCCTCAACAGACGTAAATGGTGAGATGGTTCTTTGGTCATTACGCCATAAAAGTCAAGTGTGGACATTCCATAATGTTGTGGATATTCAATTGTTATCTCACCTTTGAGTTTGGGGAACAGCTTGCGAAGAAATTGTCTCTTGGCGCTGGTGCTGACCGTGGTGAAGACCTCGCAGCCGTGCGCCAGCGCCACGCTGATCACGGCCTGCCCCAGGGCACCGGCGCCGCCCTGCACGCACACTCTAAAGTGGGGACTCAGTTGGGCTTTCACGAACTGTAAAATTGTAAATCCATATTAATATAATAAATGCGAAAGAGTGTTTGTTTGTTTGTTTCTTTGTGCTTCTTTCACATCAAATCGGATCAACGGATCGATGTGTTATCTTGTGTGGAGGTAGTTGAAGGACTTGAGGTGTGCCATCGGCTCCTTTTCTTCGAAAAAAACTACGCGAGCGAAGCCGCGGGTAGCAGCTAGTTGGATAACAATTACTATGTGGGCTCCAAACATAATATCGTAGTAAGCTGTTTCAACCACGTGAAATCTATAACAAGACTATAGAGATACATAAATTGTTTTATGTGATTCCAGATTATAGTCCAGTCTAAGGTGACGGTACATTTTAAGTGTGGTCTCGTAATAATATATGTCACCGTAAGATTGTAAAATCCCTTAGTTTACAAAATAACTCGCGAGATTGTAAACTGTCGGAAAATTGTTAACTGTACAAACCATTCACAATTTAACGCATTATTTTTCGTTAGTTTATGATCTGTCCTGAGTAAACCGTGAAATTGTGAACTCTGTATACCAAATATGTAAGTGAAAGAAGCTGATTGGTCTATTGTCGTGTGGCGTGCGCTGGTTGGTCTAGCATTACTCCAATACAATAATGCTGCATTTTAGCTCTACTTTTACTGAAATAATAGCGACTTTTTAAACGAGCTTGGCCCACCACTCCTTCCCACTGCTGCTACTTCAGTGTCGCCAGGATCAACAGCGGCAACCACACTTGACCCTTTAATATGATCTCAGGGAGCCCGAGGGAAAAACTAAAACTATCTTGGGGCCCGAACCGAATTTAATCAGAATAAATAAAAGTCAGAGTAGAAAGAGTTTCAATATCCTTCCACAGCTTATAATTAAACGTACAAGAATATAAAATGCCAGTGAATAGGCGAGCGGCACCGTGGCGGCGTCCTCCTGGCTCCAGTGCGCCGGCACCGGCCACAGGAACTGCGGGCTGGCGCTCAGGCGCGAGCTGATCGAGTCCGCCTGAACGATGCCCATCACTCGCCCTCCGCTGTCGGGGGAACGGTTAACGCAGTGTATAGAAAATATAGTAGTAATCTTATATAGTATAGTAAATTAATAAGTACATCATATTAAAAAAATAATAATAGCTGACAGTCGTGCCAGCTGGAGACCGATTTGCTACCATTTATAATACGATGTAAATTTGTTAAATGTGGTTGTGCAAATAAAACATTATTTATTTTTTTTCTTTCTAATACAATAGTCTTTATGGTAGTTAGCACGCGGCTATATTTATAGTCCATAGTATATTATTTTTATATAATATAATTATAAAATTAGAACATTTTAATGAACCTAAAAAAATACTGTAGAATGTAAAAATAGTGTTTCCATCTCTGGATGTTCCTGAAGCACAAGAGCAGATCAATAAATAAATAATTAACGTAGGTACGATGGGATGTCACCGACAATTAGATCGTGCAATATCTGTCGATGGACTGTTAAAGACCAGATTCAGTTCAAGCCTACGCTATACTGAGAAAAACCACAATGCTGCCCGAATGACCTGGTCCGTCTATTAAATATCGATGACTGCATGAAAAGGCTGATGGAGGTATAGAATACTGGAACTATAAGACCAACAGTAAAATTAAATTTAGTGCAGCAATTTAATGGTGAGATGTATCACTGGAGGAATACTCCATAACAGACTCATCATACAATAGAACTGCTCTCCTCCCGGAAAAAATATCTTTGAATATAAACTATTGGTGATGAACGTCGTCAAGTCGGGGGAATGCTGAGTGGATAAAATAAATCCTTATTACAGACCAAAAGATGGTGTTTGGAAAATCCAGAAGTTCATCCCACATAACGCTTATTTAATTATGAATAAAATACCGTCACTGTTTCTGTTCAATTAAGGCAGTTTTCTTTTATTTTTAATTAACTTATGTTTAACTGAATCATAACTTTCAATAAATTCAATGAATCCTAATTGTAAATCGTTTTTTTTTTTAGTTACAAAAGCGAATGAAAAAGAATGGTTTAAAAAAAATAATTTTCGTTTTTTTTAAATTCTTAAAGCATTATGTAGGTTAGGTGATATATTTATCGTTAAAACAGATTACAAATTAGACAATAATTGCGTACCTCTTGGTGATTCCACTAAAATCAATTATGTTATTGGTTTGATCATTATCAGTGTATAGAGATGTCAGCAGGTATTTGTTTGCACCGACCATGTTTATGCCAGCATAGTTAACCTAAATGAAAACATTGAAGATAAAACGTGTTTCAACAACAATAAAAGTATACAATATTTTAAATAAGGATCTTACTTGCACATCAATTTCAGAGCACAATCTCTGTTTTGGCGCGCCATTCACCCATTTCATGGAGTTGAGATCACCAACTCGCTCTATTTTCAGCAAACTATCCATTCCCCTGCTATCCGTGTGCTCTAGAGGCATATAATATTCCCCTCTAAACGTTTTCTACAAAAGAAAACGAAAAATAGTTTAATTGTGATTTATGAATCGAAGAACAAGTTTAAAGAAAATGTAAAAGCTACTGAAAATACAGTAAATACATTTGAATAAATATTTTTTTTTCTAAAACAACTGAATCTATCTTCATCTTATCGTTGTTATGAAGTAAATTGTAAATACCGTTATGGGAGAAGAAATGTTTTTCAGTGAGCGAATTGCCAATTGGATCGATGAATCTCGTTTTCCTGGACTCCATACAGCCAGCTCCAACCTAGCTGCTCCCACGTTGTGTTCACTTACTACGTGGTATGGCTCAGTGCGGAGCGGGCTTGATGTTGTGGACGTTTGTTTGTTGATGATAAAAGTTTCTTGATTCAGCGCACGCGACAATGTATTCAATAACTGTGAAATAAGTAGCGTAAGAGTTACAAATTCAATACCTACCTACAATGTAAGAAATATTGTCTAAAAATGTAAGAACTAGTAAAAACAAAAATAAGCTGCTGTTTTACTAGGGATTGGCCAGCTTAAACTTTGTAACAAAAAAATATACGTTTAGCGTATTGAATTAAGGATAACATCATAATAATATAGTTATTCATTAAATATTGTACAAATAAAACTCTTGTTAAACGGACTCCACGGAGGTGGGAGGAGAAAGGGGGGCAGCGCATCTGTAGTCTATGCAGATGTCTATGGGCGTCGGTAGTCATGAAAATGGCTACAACTGCTCGTTTGCCCTCCTATACCATAAAAAAAAAAGAAAACATTTCAGAACAGGATACAATATGGTAAAAAGTGGTTTGCCAGATTGGAAATATCTGTCACATACTTCGGAACATGTTAAGTTAAATACTGAAACAAACTCTAAATACGTAGGTACATACATTAATTTAACTTACATTCTCGTCGCTATATAAGTTGGAGACTAATAATAAATTACAGTTTCTCAGTGAATCACTACTTTGCCAAGAAATATTTCTGTTATATATTTTGGAGTACTTCGTTTTTACTCCTGGTATATTAAACATGGCATCTGCAATTTTCGCATATTCTGATGGATCGGTCTCATTATCAACTACCTCCAATATGTTCATCTCTGTGTCCGCTATATTATCAGATACAACTTGCAAAAAGAAATAGAAAGTGCAAGTTTCCTGCAAGTAAAATAAATATTGTAAGTCGTGCAGTACAAGGAAAAGCTGTCAATTATCCATTATGTTCGCTTCTCAGGCGCATATTATTCCATTATTATCAATGAATTTCAATCGCTCGTCTGCCAATAAACTCAGACAAAAGGTCATCTTGTTTGATTATATTTAATAAGATTATTTTGTGGCAGTTTTTAAATATTTTAATCATAAGCTAATAAACGTCAAATTATAAATTATTTTCAATCTATCGACAGTTTACAGTCTGGTCCATACATTTACCATATTTCAAATCTATCTGTATTCTATACAGTAAAATATTTCCTATTATAATACAAATAAGACTTACATCAACAACCTCAATAGGGAAAAATGGTACAGACTTAGGAATATTTAAAACAACACTATCTTCGTTAATAACAGATAGATCCACAAATGTGATATTTTCTACGTACACACCACCACATCTGAAAATATAAGTAAAAAAAAAACTTATTTAAAACCTTCCTAACGGACATACTTCGCTCCTGTTTGTCATAGTGTAATTGTGTGTAACTTATAACATAGATGAAAAAAAAATAATTATAGCATAAATATATAAAAGGAAGGCAAATAGGACAAGTATTCCTGAGATTTAATTTATTTGCAATATTACTACAGATAATAAAGATAAATAAGAGAAGAGAATTTGTATTAAAAAAATATGAGATTTAATGGCAAACTTACATAGTAGCATTATAAGCTTCAAATAAATTTGCATTAAATAACGTTACTTCATCAGTAGTGGTTATTTCGCTGGCTTGTTTATCGACGTCAATAGAAAGCTTTTGAATAGAAGCTAGTTTGGATATTCCGCTGTGGTTCCTACGTAAAACGTTAAGTTGTAAGATACCATCTATAAATGTGGCCCAATTATTCTGCCATATAATTTTTGCTTCAGTCATAGCTTCGTTGACACTTTGTATACTACGAAAATCTGGTCTGAAAAATAATATAAAGTATTATTACTGAGTATTTTTCTGCCTGTACAATGATAAATATGCTTAAATGTTTTAAACTTCCTTTCCAAACTCTCAATTTTTTTTAATTAAATAACAGTCGACATGTAACTGGGTGTAGACCGCGACTAGGCAAACGTAGAGTAGGACGCCCTGCGAATGCCTGCGTGGGCTGCGGATGTATGCGGGCTGCCCGAGATCGGGATGGTTGGCGCTCTACGGGGGAGGCCTACGTTCAGCAGTGAAATTTATTAATTCATTGAAGTAACAGTCACTTGTAGTTAATAAAGTACGTATACACTTATAGCATAGAAAAACTGCGCTACGATTGAGTGTTTTTATGAGTAAGCGTAGCTCTACTTGTGTGA
>LUGF01024083.1:26114-42061 GCA_001625245.1 Calycopis cecrops
TTTCTGACTTTTTGCACTAATTACCTATGATATTGTCCGGATGTATGTCCAACGCTCGCAGTACGTCGGTGAGGCCAATTTGTATTGCGTTGATGCCAACAAACGAGTGTAGGATGTTGTCGAACATCTTGTTGTCGTCGGATGTGATGATGTCCACGATGTTGACGCCTTTAGGCTCCAGAACACGATGACATCTGCAATAGCCAATATTGCAATAGCCAACATTACAATATTGTTGATGACCTCGAAAATCTTTACTTAATATAATTGATGCACTGTCTGGTTACTGGTTGTTGCTGTGGTATTTTTTAATTTGTTTTTATATACACTATTTGACGTGTTGTGAATTGTATCTGTGATTATACGTGAAAGAAAAATAAACTCACCTCTCGATGGCCGCAGCAAATATGGGAATACGCATGAGCTGCTTCCCCATGGCGGGCCACTGGGAGCCCATGCCGCTGTACACGAACCACAGCGGCCGCCGGCCCTGGTCGAAGGAGTCGCTGACCTCGCACAGACTCTCGGTCTCGTTATTTTCATTAGTATCTGCAACACAGTCAGTATCATATCATGCCTTAATTGTTTGCTCAAGACAACGTTGAATCAGTGTCTATAAGAGGCACAGTCGACGTCGACAGTCGCCTGCCACTGACTTGTCCCTCAACTAACAACCTCGAGACAACTTCCTATGTTGGAAGTTGTCTCAAGGTTCTTAGTGCAGATGTTTACGGACGTCTGTTAAATAAGTTAGCCCCCGTTTTTGCTATAAAAACTGGAAACAAAAAATAAAGCATTTACCGAGTATGACAAAGCCTCGCCCTAGGTGACCGGGGACCCTCGTCTCATGGATGTTGTGCAGCAGAGCGTGCTCCTCCGGGTCTACTGGCCTCGATTTCAAGTCTTCGATGATTTTTTTCACTGAACTCTCCTGTCTTCCCGACAAAAGCACGATGCGTGGTATGCTTGATTTATATCTGTTCATGTCCTATAAAATTTAAAAATGTACTATAAAAATTATATGATACCTAGTGTATCATATCTTAGTATAAAATTGAAACAATAATAAGAGTATTAATACCGAATTGAGGTGAAGCCTATTTATTAATAACCGAGGTTTTTTAATTGTAAAAACTAAAAATATTATATTGACAACGACAAAAAGTAAACTGAAAGTACGAAACTGATATGATAAATAGAAGATGAATAAAATATATCATATACAAATCATTTGATTTGCGCACTTGCGCGCAATTTGCAATTGCTTTTCAGTTTCAAGAATTCATCCAAGTCATTCCTGTAATTCTATATCGAATAAAAACTTTTTCGTTTTCATTTTCACCTAAAAACAGAACTTACTTTCAGTTTGCCGTAGCCGTGAAGCAGCACATGAGCGTTGACTCCTGTGATGGACATACTGTTCACTGCAGCATACGTGCCGTCGAACTCCTTATTTTCTTGCAGAATTTCAATACGTCCATCTTTGCAAGCCGATATGTCTCTGCGAGGGTTTTGATAATGCAGATTCGACGCAAGTTTACCGTGGTGGTATCCCAGAAGAACCTATATTAATGATTTTTAATTAGGTAATTTTAATGTAAAAAGTCATAAAAAAGATACAACGAGGCTTTTGTGAATTTACGATGCAAGTCAAACTTTTATATTTAATTTAAACGCACGTAAAACAATACGGACTAACCACCTATAGGATATAACTCCAGCTATATATCATTTGCTACGTCAGTTATTGCAAATAGCATGGCAGTGTGTCGCATGCAAGACAAAATAATTTGCGTAGGTTTAATAAAAGATCAATTCTAAAAGGGACGTCACATATATAAAAATGAAACCCCTCCAAATGTATACGACCATAACTTCAGAACGATTGTACCAAATATGGAAATAATTTTATTATTGCGTCCGTTGACCGATAGTCAAAGTTTAAATGTACGATATTATGGAATATATATGAAAAATAACGTGGCAATATTATAAAAGTGTAAGTAAATAAAAGTGTTAGGAGCATAAGTTTTATGGACTTTACCTTCGTGACTGCAGATATTCCCGAAGCGGCCTCTCCGTATCCAATATTGGACATAACGCTCCCAACTAACAGCGGCTTGTCTCGGGACTTACAAAATACTTCGTCGATAGCATCTAGTTCAGATTTGTCGGCTTCTGGTACAGCTAGAAAACAATTGCTTATTTCAATAACAGTCATAGATAAATAATATCACCTTTCTAAGCATGAATTTTCCTGTTTATAGTTACATATACATTTAGCTAGGTATTACGTACTTTTGTTTATTTATTAAATATACGACTGTTAATAGTAACTTGACAACCATTAACTTTTTGGAAAATTATTATGAACCTCTGTTCTCTTTAGAAACTCTGACTGAAAAGGTTAACATTCAAAACTATAGCCCATCTAGCATAAAGATGCGGCCTAAAGCATGTCGCGTTGATCTTGTTTAACCTGACCGCTAGTCATGCCAAGTTGAAATCTGTATTAACGGCAGTTTCCAGACGTAAAATGAGTATTCGCTAGACGTCTTATCTACAGTTCCCCGCTGGAATCCAAGTGGACTTAAATCAGTATAAGTTTTAGTGGAGAGTGCAATAGCCATTCTATGTGGTCTGACACATAAATGGAAAACTATGCATTCATAAGGTACCGAGTCTGAGGATCTCCTGACTCCCTTGTCTTTACGGTGCCTGGGCGAGGAAAACAAAGTCAAACAAAAGTAATAGTCTCTAATTAAAAATGCGACCGTTACGATCGGGGGTAGAACGAATCAACCTCTATGCGGATGCTTATGGGCTTTGGTAGTCATATTCAAGTGATCGTTTTTCCTCATCTTCTATCTACATGAAATTCAGAGGTGACATTGTCATCTATCAACGCACAGCCCAAAGCACTGATCGGATTGGGTTGAAATTTTTCATGCAGGTAGATGTTACTCCGTAGGCATCCGTTAAGGAATGACATTTAGAAATTCAACCCCTAAAGGGGTGAAAGAGGGTGTTGAAGTTTATATGGATTTGAGTGAAACCGCGAGGCACATCTGTGTACTATAAAAATACTAATATGTTACATTGTCACCTGAACCAAATGCCTCCACGTACTGTACAGCTCGAGGTGATATGTTTGCCTCATTATAAAACCTGTTCAAGAATTTCGTCATATCTTTTGCATTACGATAGAATCCATATTTAGGGCCAGTTTCGGATTCCACTAGAGCTGTGAACTCTGATTTAGCGTGGACAACGTAAGCATATATCCTGGAAACAAAATTCCTAATAAACACACTCGCACATGTGCACACCAGTTCCCTAACGTGGTAGACAGAGTGCAGCGAGCCACATATCACGATCCTTACAACAGGCATGTAGAGGGATGTAGGTTCCGGGAAGGACCCAGACTGACGTACCATGATCAGATGGATCGGGTACTGTGTGTGGTGGGAAGAGTCTACGCTGCCGGCGTATTTGTGTGAAGAGATTGTGAATTTTTGTACGAGTTCACTGTCATGTTGATGACGCGCATATGCATAATCTTTTCTTTTGGTAACGCAGGGTTTTTGGTAATACCTCTTTACGTACGCTACGTCAGGAGCCCGTATGACTCAACCGGATACAGTGTCGACACGGCTATTGCCCCTACCGACTAAACCCCTGCGTGCCTTCAGCTGCTATAATTGGAGGGGCCCGGATCTTCAAGCAACAGGATCCCTCGAGTGACAGGCAGGCCTCGGTGAAAAGGCCAGACTTCTCTTCCTTGGAGACCGCCCGGCTGCATCTGAACAGTCCCTACTACAATGTGGGAACCGTGTAATGAGGTCAGGTTCCCATCCTGAGCACGATCCCTGGTCCCAATACTCCAAAAAAACACAACACGCCGGTCGTCTTAACCTACGCCGCCATCTCCTGATTCAGATAGACCGGTGGTGGACTCTCCAGCTGAGCTGCTCTTAGTCTGACCTCTCCCCCCACACCTGTCCGGTATGGGTAGCCCTGTCCAACATAACTTTGAGGATCACAGAGGCCCGCAAGCCCCCCGACCATGACAAACTGACAGCATCTGAACAGATGTTTACGTGCGTTGGTAGTAGCTTACCTTAAAGCTCAACTTCTCCTTTCGCCCCTTCTGATGTACGATAAATAAATAAATATATGTTATTGGCACACTTGGGGTGTCACTAAAAATCAGTGCGGAGAACGTAAACTCTCCGCCTTATGCCGAGTGACGTCCTTTCAGTGCTCTGCACATTGCATCACTGCGCATATACAAAGTGATTCAAGATAAAGTGCAACCCCGAAGTTGGGTGAAATTAGACCGAAAACTATCGACCAAAATGGGTCTAAAAACTTCTAAAAAAAAACATTTTTTTTTATCCGCCATGAAACATTTGTTTCCCAAATTTTGACCTCTATATACAAATAATTCCTCCCAAACTAGCTTGCCGATTTTGATCAAATAAACGTCAAATCAATGCCAAGTATTTAGCAATGAGGTTAAAATAAAAAAAGAGACAGCAAAAATGGCTTTAAATACTTCAATTTTTTTAAATACTTGTGAACAAAATCACTTTTTTCACGGTTTTTTAAATCAACTCAAATTTCTATGAAATAAACCCCTGCTTCTTGATTTGTTTTATAATTTATTATTATTTTTGAATGTATTAGCTTTCAAAAAAAAGAAAAAATAAACATTGCATCTCTAAAAATACAAGAGTTGCGAATTTTTAAAGTTCAGTACTCAAAATGGGCAAATCCAGGTAGAGACCCTTTTTTTATTCCATTGTTCTACCGCTGTCAATATTTGTTGTCTCTATTTTATTTTAACCTCATCGCTAAATACTTGGCATTGACTTGTCGTTTATTTCATCAAAATCGGCCAGCTAGTTTGGGAGGAATAAATTTATTTGTACATAGAAGTCAAAATTTGGGAAACAAATGTTTAGTGGCGGATAAAAAAATAGTTTTTTTAGAAGTTTTTTAGACCCATTTTGGTCGAAAGTTTTCGGTCTAATTTCACCCAGTTTCGGGGTTGCACTTAAACGTGAACCACTCTGTATAATATGTAACAAATTGTTATTTTTTGTGTTATTGAAGTAGGTATTTAAATTGTTTTTTTTTGTTTTTTTTTTATGTATTTACATATTGTGCTGCATTTTGTTTCTCGTTGTTTTATAGTTATAGAAATAAATTTATTTAATGCTCCATACATTGAATAAATTTATTTCTATTCTATTATATGTATTATAATATTTCTAAAAATATTGAAACCTCAGTGCGTCCTTAGCTTTTTGCAAAAACAGAACATTCACAGCTTCTGACTTGGCACAACCACCTGCATCCCTATCGAAAGATTTAGTCTTCCCGTCCTTACTCAGATTCATAATTCTGTAATATAAACATTGACAAATGTTATTGAGATTGATACATTTAGTGATAAACATCCTAATATTTAGTGTCTTTTTATTTAAAAAAAAATATCTCAGCCATAAACAATCGTACATTTTCAAAAAAGTATATAGACAAAAAAAAAGTATATAGATTGCACCAAAATGTTTTTAACACATTAACATAAAGCGCTACGTAATCGCTACGAGTTGTTACATAATATGCATGTCTCATGATAGAAGTGGGATAGTAGTGACACGTCACAGACAGATGAAGCCCATCTTATACGATATTGGTCCGGTGACCTTCTTGGTACGCTGACAAGTGTAATAAGTTATCAAATATCTCCACTCTCATATTGGTGACGTGCATATTTCTCCTATATACCTTCCATAGTGCACCGAGGCCTGTGGGTGCAGGCACAGGTGGGTGCCGCCGACGATGGCCGCCTCGCAGTCCCCGCGGGAGATGGCCAGGTACGCCAGCTCCAGCGCGGTGGTCGAGCTGCAGCACGCCTCGTCGATGGACATCGACGGACCCTTGGCGTTCAGCCAGTACGAGATGCGGTTCGCGAACATACTCTTGCTGCACCTGAATACAAATTCATACTTCATACCAGCAGTTCGAACTGGCAGTTCGCGATTTTGTATCGTGTGTAATAATAATAATATCTGTGGACTTACACACTACGTTAGTCTAACCCTGCGGTAAGTACCGTAAGGACTTGTATTACGGGTGCTAGACAACGGAAATATACATATTTAATACCCCTGCGTAACATGCTCCTCTTTATCTCTTTATCTCTCTCTTGAGCTCTGTACCACTGCGCCAGCCGGTATAGGTCTAACGCTCGGTCCAGACATACTTAACCGAATGTGTGTGAATAATTCAGTTCAGTACCTACGTGTGTCGGTAGTGGTTCTTCATGTACTGAGTCCGACACACCCTCCCGGTTCACTCCGGGCCGGTGCGTAAAAGCATTTTCTCTGCGGCAAAAAAAGTTCAGTCCCTGTCTGAGTCCTTGCGTTTGCAGCGTAAAAACATCGTTTCTGTCTGTCAGTATGGACGCGATAAACTCAAAAAACACAGAACGGATTTTTGCAAGATTTGATTTAATACCGAACGGATTGTGAGTCGAGGATGAACTTGTTGTTGCGAACACACGCACTATATAAATATTATAATATATTATTATTGCGAATAGGCTTAGTTCAGCAGTAATCGCAGTTAGAAAAATTAGGAAAATCTCGGATGAATATACTGCTAAATTAGTTTATTTTAGTTACTTTCACAGTATTATGTCTTACGGCATACTGTTGTGGGGAAACGCTGCGAACATAAACACTATTTTCGTGCTGCAAAAACGAGCTATTCGTGCAATTTATCAACTAGCCTCCAATACATCACTTAGAAATAAATATAAGGATACCGGTATACTGACTGTTTACTCTCAATACATTTTGGATAATGTCTTGTATGTAAGAAAGAACATTAGTGAATTCAGTACGACAAATGATAATCATAACAGAAATACGAGAAACAGGCATAAATTAGACATAACATTTCATAGACTTAGTAAAGTAAAGAATTCCTTTCGGGAGCAATGCATACGCCTCTACAATAGGATCCCAGAAAGCGTCTAAAAACTTTTGAATAATAAATCTAAAAAAGTTGTTAGAGAGCGTGTGTGTGGTAAGACATACTATAAGGTTACTAGAAGGTTAACAGATTTTCCGACAGGGTACTAATCCCAAAATGTGGTATCATTTTGGGATTAGTACCCTCCTCCCAGGCTGTTTCTGTACCACAATTTTTGTAAATTCATAATTTGTATTGTATTGTCTGGGGGCACGGCAGTGCCCCCGTCAAGTCGAGCAAAAAAGTGGCACGGCCGTACCATCCTTTTCTCGAAGCAACTCAGGCCAATTTCGATCCTTTATAACTTCGTAGTGGATAAAACAAAAAGCCTAAAATATTTCATATCAATATTAAAAATCTTTTACATTTTAAATAAAAACATCGACTTGGCCATCGCATTTGATTGTTTAGTAAGTATGTATGTACACAGCGCTTCGGGCCAGCAATCTGGTTTCTCATCAGTCTTTCCGAATGGACTACTAAAAAATCGAATCATGCGATTGCCAAGTGGATGTTTTTATTTAAAATGTAAAAGATTTTTAATATTGATATGATAATAACTTAAGACAGAAGGTTCCTTAAGTAGGGACTAAATAAATTAACCGGCTTGGTATTACATGGAACTCACAACTTTTTGGTGAAAGACTGAGCTGCGAGACTTGGTTTTTTTACAGGATATTTTTGTTGGGGTATCATTTATTATGCAAATGTATTTGTATTTTTGTATTTTTTACTTTTACATATCATCACAACATGAGGCCCGCTGAGTTTGTTTCGCCGGTTCTTCTCAGGAGTCAGGACAGGGCTAGGGTTGAACTGAAGTCTACCATCGGTAGACTTAAATTGTTGACGTTCAAAAAGTAATTCCTGTAATTCTACATATTTTGAATAAAAACTTTTTCATTTTCATTTTCATTATTTACGTAGTTGACTTGTTTGTATAATCACTGCCATAGCCGAAATTCGTCTAGAAAGAGTATAACGTACCCGGCTATACCGAATCCTGTTCTCGAGCTGGCGACGTAGAAGCACGCTTTCTCCGTTTCAGAGAAACATGTGCCGATGTACACTCCAACCTTCCTTCCTGATAAATGCTCTGTACTTAAGCCTGCGAAACAATGCAAATGAATGAATTAACGACTTCAACTTTCAAACGCTTTAGATTGGACAGTGAAATTAATGGATCGGAAATATTAATAGATGTGGAAATTTATTAGGATTATAGGAAATACTCTATTCTATTCTGAAATTTGATGTTTTGTAATTTCAATGTGGCGTACTGCGTTCTTTAAAGCCTGTCCTGTGAGGGTAGACGAACCTTCGGCGATGCTCCGCTTGTCCGAGTTAGTTCTGGGCCAGCGGTCGTCTAGTTAGTTTTATTATAAATACGCTAACGCATCCGTAGAATAAAGTAATTGTTACCAGCATCGTATATGGCCTGATACGATTGTTCGAGGATCTTCCGTCCCATGGCATCCATGTTGTTACAAAGTCGATAATGCACTTTGAAAAACTGAGCGTCGAAATATTGAAGATCTGGGATGTTGCCGTTGTACTGCGCTACTTCAGGATGGTTATACTTCCAGCGGTTTGTTTTCTTAACGGGGTTTCTCTGTAATATACATTGTAGTATTACATGGATATCTGAGGGCATTCGTAGACATAAAAGGACCAATCACTCGTTTTTGAACTTAATTCTCGTTTATATTTCGAAAAAATCAATCTAAATGGATCTACACCAGCGTTCGGCAATCTTTTGGCAGGCAAGGGCTACAAAATATACTAGACGTGGGCCACACTCGCCCTAGAAGCCAATTTACCTTTTTTTTAGTTTGGCCTCTCCCAACTAAAAACTTATTTATAAGACATTCGCGAGCCGCGGGCCGACCGCTGATCTACACAGTTCGGACGAAGTAATTATATATTTTCTTGTTGTAGTTAGGCTAGTTGAGTGAATTTCCTGTCACAGTAGGGTAAAAATGAAAAACGATACCTCACCTTACTGTACAGGATTTCCGATAGCTGTTTTACGTCATACGCGTCAGGGTAGAGACCTGCCATTCCAGAGATGACCACGCCGTCACCAAATGTTGGTACTTCATTCTGATTTGATGTTAATTCTTGTGGCTTTGGAGTCATTATTACTACAATATTGTGCGAAATTATTAAAAACTAGTTAACGACCACATCGTAATGTAATAAAATATAGCTTCCTGATATTATGTGAGAGGAGAGGTAGTGCTACACTGTTGTATTCAACAAATACTCCATTATTATACTATAGGTGCTACATAATATTTAATAATTGCATCAATGCTCCAATATTAACTTAAAATATTAATAATTTTTTTTTTTTACCTCGACTTGAGTGATTGCACTGCACACTGCACAATATGTTGCATATAGATAAAGACATTTAATTTTTAACGCCTGTGTCTTTTATAACAATAACAAAAACATTAATTTTAAATTAAAATTATGTCGTATTGTTGCTTTTTAGGGTTCCGTATCTAAAAAAGAAAAAACGGAACTCTCATAGGATCACTTTGTTGTTGTTGTCTCTGTATGTCTGTCAAGACCTTTTAACTTTAAAGGTATTTAGGTAGCTATAAACATTATATTATTTCTGGCTTTTTATATCTTATTTATTTTTTTATGTAATATATACTATTATACTACTATATGTATATAATACATACTCACATAAACTTACCGGACCTCGATTTGTTTCAAATACTGCAGGTTATAGAATACGTCCGATGTAAGGAGAAATTGAAAGGTGGCCTTTGCGTATTTGGATATTATTCGATAGAAATACGGGAGTAGCTACAAGAAGTAAATTTCAAATTACTTCAGGTAAATATCGCTAGTATTTTAATATGAATTGGACACAATTAGAGGCAATCTGAATCTGAATACCTAAAAAGATGGAAATCTTCAAACTTCGTGATTCGCCATATTCAGTTTCCAACGGTGTCAGCAAAAAGTGTGACAGCTCACAAGTCGCAAGATGCAACCTTAGTCTTTTTGTAAGTTAAGGATATCCTATGGTACATATTTCTAAAAATGTTAAAAGATCGATACATTTTGTAGTTTGTTTAAAAGCAACATCGTCATTTGGATTATTTTTGGTTATAAATTCAGGAACATTTGTTGCTCCATCTGAAATATCAAAGTCGAGTACTTCAAGTAGGTACAGAAAAGACTTCAAGAATATAAATTAGTAGTATCGTTTGTTGAAACTTAGGAGGACTCTTTCGAAATTAATGGCTTTCATAGAGTACCTACTTCCGTGGAGTAGACGACCTAGACGTAGCAATTTGAAGTTGGCTATCTATTGGTTAAAGATCCTGAACCAACGGAACGATGTTAATTTAGGCAAGCAGTGACGAAATAGTCCTTAAAATTTTAAGATTGTATTATAAAATTGTGTATATTTTAAAATAATACGTTCCACTCATAAACATTAAAAACTTAGGTATGTTTTTTTTTTCACCAAGTAAGTACAGTCGCCGAGACGTGTAATTTTCTTAACTTTCCATGCACACACTTCACAATTCGTACGGAACCTTCGGAATACGAGTCGGACTCGCATTTGACCGGTTTGTTTATATTTAAATACAAGAAATAGGGCAAAAGGTTAATGTAGTGTAATGGATATTGTCACAAATTAAATAGCGTATTGAATAATAAATATGTATTTATATATTGTTTAGCTGCAAATTAATGCTCTTGCAGTAAATTTTAACAAGGAAATGTAAATTAGTTTGAACAATTAGTTATGTAACTATTGCAATTGAATTTATTTGTGCGATTATTGCTAGAACTTTGAATGCTGAGTGCGCTAATTGAAGTATACACTAGTAGGTAAACTTAATCTAAGTGAGCGCGTTAAAATAGCCGTCACTTAAAAAAAACTAATAAGCACATAGATTTAGGATTATTTATTGTTATTTAGAATTATTAATCTAAAAGAGAACTTTAATACTTTTTTTGTAATTAATGATTGATATAGGTAATATATATATATTTTTAAACGCCATTAAAACGTTTCCTGTTATTTCACATTAAAATATTATCTTTTGAATTATTGTACCGAATGTATTGGTGATCCGAGAGTATCACTGTCGCCTCCTCCACTTATTTCCCTGCGTGCGCCGGCAGGAGAAGCGAGTGTGAGACCCGCCATCGACACACCCATCAGTTGCACACACGTCTGGACCGCCTCCCTATTCAGAAGGGAGAGTCGAGTGACCAGGTTGGCCCAACATATACCTTTTGCTCGACGATTCAACCGGGTTACACCAGCTGTGGTCACGAGCCGACTCTCGAAGTATTTTTTCGTGTTAAAAGCCATAAAATATTATAAAGTCGAGTAAATTGCAAATTAAAAAACACATCGAGGTGTGATAAACATTTTAACTTAGAAGCACGACTTTCAATTAATGTGGGAAAAAAATCAGTGGACTATTATAGGTAATAATCCTCGGTAACATTTAGCCTATAATTTATCAATATATATTATGATGCTGCAGTCGGTATTTCGACTTAAAATACACTATTGTACGGCAAAATAATGAGTTGACAATTCGGCCAAATAATAATTACAGGTAATACACAATATATTTTTCAAGACAACTGTCGAGTCCACTATTATAAATTATATAGAATAAATTAGACATTGCTTATCAAAACCCCGAGAATCAGCCCCTGATTACATTTATAAAAAAAAGTTTTTATGAAATTATACAAAAATATTTAGATTGTACGCTATATTTCACTGATGGGTCTATTTCTATTGGTAGAACTGATTGTGCAGTTATACCAAAAACATCAGTTACAAGTATAGATTAGCCGATTATGCGTTTATATTCAGAACAATCAACAAGAAATATCAAGAGTATAACAATGCTCGCTATCTGATCGAATTTAATATTCTTAGAGAACGTAGTCATAAATTATTTACCACTTTACAATCGGATTACATAAAACGCACCGAAGAAGGTATTGTCAAAAACCCCAAACGCATTTGGCGTTTTGTCAGAGACAAACGTAAAGAGCGATCAACAATTCCTTCAGTGATGCACAAGGATGATGAAACTGCTAGGTGTGGGCAAGATATAGCTAATCTGTTTGCTACAAACTTTTCCCAAGTTTTCCATTCTCAGTCAGACATAACAGACACATGTGTAGATTTAATGGTGGATTGCAATATACCCGAAATTAGTTCAATTTGTAAATTATTTTTCACTGAACGCGATATTTTGAAAAAAATAAAACAACTAGATGTATTTAAGGGCCCTGGTCCCGATGGTATTCCACCCCTTTTAATTAAAAGATGTGGCCCTGGTCTGAGTCTCCCGCTTGCATTGATATTCAATCGTTCTTTCTCTGATGGAATATTCCCTGACGAATGGAAGAAGGCTAAGATTATACCTCTTCACAAAAAAGGAAACGAAGACAATGTTAAAAACTACAGGCCAATTTCCATTCTGTCCTGCTTTTCTAAGCTGTTTGAGTCCTTACTTTGTCCCATAATCTCAAATCATTGTGACCACACTCTATCAGCACACCAACATGGCTTCAAAAAGGGACGTTCAGTTGAAACCAAACTGGCCGAATTTGTAACTGAATTATCTGTGGCTGTCGATAAAGGATATGAAGTTGATGCTGTGTATACCGATTTTAGTAAAGCATTTGATAAGGTAAGTCACCCATTATTGTTGCAAAAGCTAGAACGTATAGGTATGCATGGATCACTTCTACGCTGGTTCGTATCCTATTTAAGTATGAGGCAGCAATCATTAAACACCAATGGCTTTGAGTCGAAACCATACTTTGCGACGTCTGGAGTGCCTCAGGGCTCACACTTGGGTCCTATATTCTTTTCAATACTTTTATATGACATACAAACGCAAATAAAATATTGCCACTATAAATTGTTTGCCGATGACTTAAAAAATTACAAAAGAGTTGAGACTTATGCAGATGCTATTCTTATACAATTGGATTTAAATAACATTAAAGAATGGTGCGACAAAAATAGAATCCATCTGAATGTCGACAAATGTTTTAATATTTAATACACAAGAAAAAAGAAACCGTTTAACGCTGTGTATAGTTTGAATGGTGTAGCCCTTTGTGAAGTATGTTTTATTAGGAAGGCACCGCATCTCTCTATTCGTCGCTCTATTCATCGCTCTATGCGGATGTCAGTGGGCGTCGATAGTCATGAAAATTCCTCCGACAGGTTGTAATTCATTTGTGGATTTATATTTTTGTTTTATTGATATAATTGTATGCGTAATATTTTAGCTTACCTTACCTTATTAACAAAGGTCGTGGTATAAATATCCTCTGATTATATAATGTCTAGATGGAGCGTCAAATGTATGCGCACATGTCAAAAAATATGAGCCAACTGTTGGCTGATAAGTTCTTTCCGGCGGGTTAGAGTACCAGTCGTCCCGCTTAATTAGTGTCGATACCCATTACACGCATTAAATAATAAACAAATAACAGGGATAAAATGACGATATGTGCAATTAAACTGTGCCGGAATTATAAATGAAGGGTAAAAAATACCAAGCACATCACGTGTCATCGGTAAATAACCAAGAAACTGCATATTTTATTTTATAATTATTTGTTTTTATAATTACCAAATTATGACATATTTTATCAGTGTTGCCAGTTTCTTTTTTTCTCCCATTTTTATGGGTTAACAAATTAGATGGTTTATGTATAGTTATTTATTACATTTATTTAATTGTATTGACGTAATTTATCAAAAAAGGTTCAATTAGTCTGTATTGTTTAAAAATTATTTATTGTTTGCGTATAACTATTTTATTTATGGGCCTAGTATACTTACTAATTGGATACTTGATGGGGTACAATAAACCGATTTCAAGTACTAAGAGTGAACTGTCATGTGTGACATGTGTGTATGTCTTTGCCGTGCGATGAAAGTATTTATATTATGTTATGTAGTTAAATAATTTACTTGGTACCGACTTCATATTCACATTTTAGTAACTATTATGACTAGCACTGATTTTTATTGGATGAATAAAATATTATAGTGATCAAAATAACATCTTATTTTTTTAGAATACCCGATAACTGTGAAATTTAATCAAATGAACAATTGGAATTTTTAATTGTAACTTGTATTATTATTGCGACATGCATTAAAATTTAAATAACTTAATTGTTATTGAATGTTATTTACGAATACTAGATATAAGTATAAAATGTAAACTAACACCATGGATTGAGAAATCTGAAATAAATAATAATAATTATTATTTTTATTACCTATTATTATTGTTATTATCCTGTTATCAGGAATCTACAGATAGATCGCATAAAAAATCCGCGACGATGCCACGTGGAAACCAACAAAAAATAGCGAGACGTACATCTCCGGTAGTGCCGGCCCAATGCGGCTGCATGGCACTACCTCTGAAAACCTTTATTGGTAATTAAAATGTGATTTCTGATTGTGTAAAATGTTTAGTTAGTGTTATAATACTAATTTTATAATTAATTTAATACAATATTCACACACATTTTTTATATATTTAAGAAAGTAACTGCTTATTAAAATAAGTAGGTATACTAAAACTTATTAATATTATATACAATCACCTAAGATAATCATATTAAATAGCCCATTCTTTTGTGATCTGTGGGAGATTTGTACATAGCTGGTATCATTATTCACGCACATATGCATACTCGTACTCTTTTTTTAGGGTTCCGTACCGAAGGGTAAAAACGGGACCCTATTACTAAAGCTCCGATGTCCGTCTGTCCGTCCGTCTGTCACCAGGCTGTATCTCATGAACTATGATAATTAGACAGTTGAAATTGTCACAGATGGTGTATTTCTGTTGCCGCTATAACAACAAATACTAAAAAATTAAATAATATGAATATTTAAGGGGGTCCCTATTCAATAAACGTGATTTTTTTGCTCCCATACAAACGATAAGCTCCCGTTTTCGTAGATAATGGTACGGAATCCTTCGTGCGCGAGTCCGACTCGCACTTAGCCGGTTTATATTGTAGGGCGACGCTCCATCTAGTCTCTAGATCTCAGTAATAGACTCTAAATAGTTTTAGATATACAAATACATTACCTACGCTACGGTACGAATTCCTACAGAGTAAATAAGTAGGTATATTGACTGCCTTGTGGTCTAGTGGTAAGCATGTTCAACCACTGACGTGAGGTCTCGGGTTAGAATCCCGGGTCAGACCAAAAATTGTTATTGGGATTTTTCAAATCATCAAATCGTATATAAATGACAGATTCCAAATTCAAATGTAATATTTTTTTATTTTTAGTTGTAACACTTTTTATGGCCAGACTAAGTATACATATAATAAAACAGTAAAATTCGTGTCTGTACATTGAATATATTTACGAAAAACTAATTGAGGGATGGAGGATGTGTTAAAGTAGTATTAGAACATTTTTCAATGTTTTTTATTTTTTTGTTTGTTCGTCTCTCCGGGCTAATCTAGGAACGTTTCATGGACGGATTCGAATGAAACTTTTTGTGGTGTAATCATACTAAGCCTGGTCAACATCAAAAACACTTTTTACTGCGGTGAAATCGCTCATTCCTACGGGTGATCGGAATTTGGACACACTGCAAGCAAACTATAACAAATAACTTTGATTATAATATTACTACGCTACTCGAGCGAAGTCGCAGGCACCAGCTAGAAAAGAAAAACTGCAAGACTTTTTTATTGTATAGGAGGGTCAACAAGCAGATGAAGGATGAAATATGATCAGAAAAGGATGAGACAAAGATATATTTTACCGATGCACTAAAACTTGGTAGATCTTGTCTTTTTTACTGCAAACGGCAGCACCGTTTTTA
>LUGF01024083.1:43390-68159 GCA_001625245.1 Calycopis cecrops
TGTCAAATTGCTTAAATTGAGTTTTTTGTTGTCTGAGCTATAACAGTAGTCATTATAAGTCAAGTATTGGAAACATAAGTAGAATGTTACAACATTAGTGTAGATAAAAGTATTTATATTATGTTATCTAGTTAAATAATTTACTTGGTACCGACTTCATATTCACATTTTAGTAACTATTATGACTAGCACTGATTTTTATTGGATGAATAAAATATTATAGTGATCAAAATAACATCTTATTTTTTTAGAATGCCCGATTATTGTGAAATTTAATGAAATGATTAAAAAACCGCAGCTCCTTGATCTCGGCGGGCGCGGGTGAAAACCGCTCCGTGAGTTCTGAGGAGGTTATAATAAAGAGATATGAGTTGGCACCGTTTAGACGTTTAATTGGAATTTTTAATTGTAACTTGTAAGTGTATTTATTATTATTGCGACACGCATTAAAATTTAACTAACTTAATTGTTATTGAATGTTTTATTGTATTGAATTTTCATTTGAATTTAATATGTTATTTACTAATCTTATTAATATTATAAATGTGAAAGTTTGTCTGTTTGTTTGTTGGTTTCCGTACCTAAAAAGTAAAAATGGGACCCTATTACTAAGCCTCCGCTGTATGTCTGTCACTAGACAGTATCTTATAAACCGTGATAGTTAGAACGCTGAAATTTTCACAGAATAAATAATAATTAAATAAAAATTAAGTAAATATCAAACATGGGCTCCCGTACAACAAAAGTAATGTTTAAGCATTCTTTACTCGATATTAATAAACAGGTAGACACTTGAATAAGTATTTGAAAAAGTATTTGGAAATATATTACGTATAATAATAAACAGGTATCTAACACATCAAAAACACAAAAAATATTATAATACGTGCATCTAAACGCGGTACGATTTTCAATGTTTTTTTTTCTTTTATACCCATGCACTTCACAATTGTTACTTGGTTTCGGCATTTTTTACTAAACGCGAAAATCGTACAGTGCACAATATTATGTGAACGCGCGAGCGTGCGACGGCCCTGTGTCGCCGATATCTTCGAAGATAGCCCGAGCCGTAGGTATAAAACGCGTGACCTCGAGCGAGTGACGGACGCCTGACCATGGATTGAGAAATCCTATTATCAGGAATCAATAGACAGATCGCATAAAAAAATCCGCGACGATGCCACATGGAAACCAACAAAAAATAGCGAGAGGTACATCTCCGGTAGTGCCGGCCCAATGCGGCTGCATAGCACTACCTCTGAAAACGTTTATTGGTAATTAAAATGTTATACCTTGTGATTTCTAATTCTGTAAAATGTTTAATCTAATATCTTTAAAGGAGCAATTCTTGTATATTTATATACATATATATATATATGTTTATATAATGATACCAGCTATGTAGCTGGTATCATTATTCACGCACACATGCATACTCGTACTCTTTTTTTAGGGTTCCGTAAGTAGATATATTGACTGCCTCGTGGTCTAGTGGTAAGCATGTTCAACCACAGACGTGAGGTCTCGGGTTCAAATCCCGGCCCAGACCAAAAATTGTTATTGGGATTTTTCAAATCGTCGAATCGTATACAAATGACAGATTCCAAATTCAAATGTAATATTTTTTATTTTTAGTTGTAACACTTTTTATGGCCAGACTAAGTAGGTATACATATAATAAAACAGTAAAATTCGTGTTTGTACATTGAATATATTTACGAAAAACTAATTGAGGGATGGAGGATGTGTTAAAGTAGTATTAGAACATTTTTCAATGTTTTTTATTTTTTTGTTTGTTCGTCTCTCCGGGCTAATCTAGGAACGTTTCATGGACGGATTCGAATGAAAATTTTTGTGGTGTAATCATACTAAACCTGGTCAACGTCAAAAACACTTTTTACTGCTGTGAAATCGCTCATTCCTACGGGTGATCGGAATTTGGACACACTGCAAGCAAACTATAACAAATAACTTTGATTATAATATTACTATGCTACTCGAGCGAAGTCGCAGGCACCAGCTAGAAAAGAAAAACTGCAAGACTTTTTTATTGTATAGGAGGGTCAACAAGCAGATGAAGGATGAAATATGATCATAAAAGGATGAGACAATAATAATATATTTTACAGATGCACTAAAACTTGGAAGATCTTGTCTTTTTTACTGCAAACGGCAGCACCGTTTTTACAAAAATACACACCTGAATTCATAAAAATATTTATGATTCATAACATCATAACGCCTATATATTTTATTCAAATAACGTTATATATATACTATCAATGTCCCATCTGTAAATAATAATGTTTTATGATTCTTTCTCTCATTTAAAACACAGACACATACCTACAGAAAATGTGTAAAGTATATAATGAGGTGTGCTATTTATACGTCACAAATCTAGTCATAAGTTCTGTTACAAAGAAAAAAAATATATTTAATTGCAAATTACTTTTACAAAGTGTTTTTTACATTTACTACTTTTAAAAACATTTCAATTATGGAGTTTCCACTCATTACGAGCATGGAGTTTCCACTCACTACACTACAGTACTCTCTAAAACTGACCATAAATGACAGTCCAGTGGTTCAAGATCGGGACTAGACGACGGCCAGTCTTCAGCTCTGATGAAGTCCGAGACGTTCGCTTCCAACCAAGACTGCGTGAATCGAACTTTATGACCCGGCGATGAGTCTCGCTGGAAGAACCACACTTGGTTATTTAACATGGTTTTGTTAAAGGGCTTAACAACCTTCTCAAGATCTTCTCAACCCTTATCTTGATAAACTTGTGCCTGTTTTGACACCTTTTCACAAAAATGGCTCAGTCACTCCTTCATAACTAACACCCCACCAAACCATCACTGAAGTCGGATAATACCCATGTTATACTCTGTCGACTAATTGGGAAGTTTCCTTAGAGCTTTGAGCACAAATACGGACATTATGTTTGTTAAAATGTTGCTCAATTTAAAAAAAAATCTCATCCGTAAAACAATTTTTTTCTAAGGGACAACCCACACGGACCACAAGCACACCACATCGCAGCGTCAAAATGTAGTCAAGCTGTGGTTACGTGTGAATAGTGTCGCGGCAACTTTTTGTGGTTGCGTTGTGGTTCTGACAATGTCGATGTGGTTGTGATGTGGTTGCGTTGTCGTCGCGATGTGGTTACGTCGTATGCTGACTTAGTTCATAAAGGGTAGCAGGGGAAGAGCGCGGCATCGACGCAACGTTGTGGTTGCGATGTGGTCGGCCACTAGTTCTCGGTGTCACTTGTGGTTGCATCGTGGTTGCGACATGGTCGCGACGTGCTCGCGATATGTTTGCGACGTGGTCGCGACGTCGTTGCGATGTTGTCGGTATCACACAAGTGGTCGATAACGACTGCAAAATGTGGTTCGTGTGAATGACTTTATTCATTTTCAATACAAAATATGAGCCCGACAACGTGGTGTGGTTGTCGTGTGGTTGTGGTCGCCGCGTGGTTGTGGTACGTGTGGGTTGGCCCTATGACCTCCCTTTGCGTACCACTTTAGTAGTTGTTTCGATTTTACTATCCTATTCATCTTTAATTTATCAGTTAAGAAATGATAAGTGGGTCTTCTCTTCGTCTTCTGTTTGTGTCTTTATCACTCCACTCCAATAAAATATTGCAAAATATTGTACAATTATTGGCGGCAAAATGAGAAAACACAATGAACAGTCGTATTAAAATGACATTCCAAATTTAAATGTGATATTTTTTATTTTTAATTGTAACAGTATAATTTATGGCCAGACTAAGTATTTTGACTGCCTCGAGATCTAGTGGTAAGCGTGTTCAACTACAGACGTGAGGTCCCGGGTTCGAATCCCGGTTCAGACCAAATGATTGTTATTGGGATTTTTGTCAATGTCAAATAACATTCCGGTATTAGGAAGTTGGCGAAACCCACAAGAAATTTTTACCCCTTAATTTAGCAATTAAGACCAACAAATATTTGGCATATCTACCTATCAGATTCAGTTCAAATTTTGTTGCAAAACTTCCGTCGTGGCGCGGACTTCTGTTTGGTTTTGGCAGTTAATTTCTTGCATAGAGTGTCTTTTAAAGCCGTAGCAACCATCAGACAATACTCGTATATAGAAATATTTGAAATAAATTTAAAAAAAAAATCATTGTAATGCATTTGGAACAAGCAAATAATATTTTATCTACTTTTAGTATTTGCTAAATAATAATAGGCAGCACCGGCTGATTTTATTTTCTTCAAATAAATGATAAACTTTACAGTATACAATGGATAATAAACTTACAAAAAAGTGTGTAGTAATATGTCCCATATTATAAATAGTGCTAGCCCTTTGCGTCAGAGGGCAGCACTAGCATATTTAGTGATCATATTATTGACTACCTACTTAATAATTATTATTATTCAAAGCGTGATAAAATGTTATATGACAAGAACCTGAAAATGTTGCAGTTTATATAGGTACTGCATATGTTGGTGGAGCTTTGCATCCTTTCTTTTCTCTTTTTAACGCAAGGTAGCGTTTTTACGCACGCTGCCCGGGAGCCCAGGTGGCTCAACCGGGTACAGTGACTGGCTCACAAACGGGGATGCGTTACCGACTAATCCCAAGCGGGTGCCTTCAGCCGCTTTTATTGGACGGTCATGGATTTGTAAGCAACAGGATCCATTCAGCGACTGGATGAGCGGCGAAGAGCCCAGACTTCTTCTGCTTAGGGACTGTCATGTCCAGCTCCCTTTGATAGTTTCTACTACGACGTCGGAACCGTGCAAACCTAATTCTCCAAAGAAGCCACGCCATGCTGGATGTCCAAATCTACGCCACGGAGCTTTGCGTCCTGTCTCATAGGAAATTTGATTTTTTTTTTAATAAAAATTACCTTAGTGTGTAGTATCTCAGTCTGATTTAAACTGTACATAATATGGCAAATACAGTCGTTTTATGGCATCTCTAATGAGTAAAGAAGGCAAGAACATAATAAAAAGAAGAAGAAGAATTGTCACGTTTTGTCATTAATGTCAAAGAGCATATAATAATGTCACTTGCGCAAGAATAAAATTTAAAATTGTTTATTTATTAAATACCTATATTTCGTATGCAAATAACTATTAATCGAAATATTGTTCAAAATGTCGGAATATACTAAACCCCCTACAGACCCGGCATTAGTTAAATTTGTACAAACCAACGACTTCGATTCACTAACTAGATACATGGTCGGTAACGTTTACAGGTATCGTGAAAATATAATCATACCTAGATTTTTGGGTCCTATTAACATAAAAACAAATGATGAGAAAATGATTGAAGCCACGATAGAGAGTTGTCCATTCAAGTCATTTACCAGTTGTATTATTGGTAGGTATTTTATTCATAATAAATAATAGCATTAATTATACCATTATTTTACTTTTTTACATTCAACATTTATATATATACATATAACAAATACAAAGGAACTTCCTCAGATAACAACTATTAAGTACATGGGTAAATTATTTACTATTAAGTAAAAGAAGCTTTTTGTATTTATTCCATAATTTTAAGGAAACCTAGAACAAGTGTTAAGTAGTACAAAGTAATCTAGACAAAGGAGTAGTTACATTAACAAGCATCTTTACTGCTACATGATCTGATGGTAGTAGAACTTGAAGGTCCTACTGGCCCTTTCCTACCAATGGCACTGTTTCCACTTATAAAATTTCATCAAAAAAAAAACTATTGTACCAGATAACCATTAATGAATATAACAGTTTGTAGCAACATTATACATAAATAAATAAATAAAAATGCTTTATTTTGTAACATGAAAATAGTAAAGGTATATTAAACTAAAAATAGGAAATAGAAAAATGGGCAGCCGTACCTCATTAAGCAGTCTCTTCCTGGCAATCAATGCCGAAAGTAATATGTTTGTTAACAAGATGGTTGGCGTCGGGTCACTAATAGTATTTTTCACTTACTAATAAATAACCTCTAACATTAAATACATATAAACAAGCAAACGCATATACTAATAATATTGAAAAATATTTAGTATATATTTATATAATGTTATTTAACACATGTTTGTAATCGTTTACAGGATATGGCCTTGGTTTAGCTGTTGGTCTGTTTACATCGTCTTTAATGCCAAATGTGACAGATACTACGGATCCACAAACTCAGACAGCTCGGCAAATCTTACGTGAAATGAAAGGTTCCATGTTAAGTTATGCTAAAAATTTTGCTATTCTTGGAGCTGTATTTTCCGGAGTAGAGTGCTGTATCGAAAGTGCTAGAGGAAAATCTGATTGGAAAAATGGCACATATGCTGGAGGAGTCACTGGTGGTCTCATTGGATTAAGAGGTAAATAATAATTGTCAAATTGTTGACACACAAAACAACATTTTCTAGGTTAAGAATTACAATAATTTGTAATGGAGGAAATAGAAGCATATAGCAACAACTTTGCATGAACATAAGGTAAAAAACTGACAACACATAATAATATTAGACAATATTAGATCTATTACAGGAAAACGGATTTCAGGTTGCAGAATACACAAAAAAGAGCCTGCTTTAATTCTGTACGAAATAAACTTCAAATTTCTATTATTTTGTTTTCAAGTGATGTAATTATAATTTAACAATTTTTGTATTTTCATTGTTTGTACTATTTACTTATTGTCTATCCTCAGTTCAGTATTAAACATAAATTTCAGCTTAAACCTGCCATTTGTGCCTGAGAAATAGAGAAATAGACTCCTGACATATGTACATTTGGTTTTCCTTCTGAGATACAAACCATATAAAACATAATTCCACTGATTGCCTTTGGTTGTCCTTTTTTTCACCATGCTGCCAGTAATATTAGATAGGATGTAAGTAGGTACACCACTATACAACAACATGTACTATTAAGCCATGCACTTTAATATTATTTCCTGCCCAGTTGGCTACTCTCTTTATAGCCTAGATGACTTTTACTTGGACTACTTCAGACTTCTCTTATTCACTTATTAGCTTCCACATTCAATGTATTTTGTGTGAGATGATAACTAATGCCATGTATTTTATTCCAGGTGGTCTGAAGGCTGGATTATTCGGAGCAGCAGGTTTTGCGGCATTTTCAACAGTGATAGATTACTATATGCATCAGCGAGGATAGTTTAATATAATTACGCATTTATAAATTATAGTTAGTATTTAATTAAAAATGTTATGTTTAAAAATTGTTTCACTAGAGACAAATTCTGACTTACATATTAGAAGGATAAGTACCGAAATTGTTGTTCAACTACCGTTCTGTGTTTAGGGCTCTTCAAAGGACTTGTTTACTCATTCACACTGTACAATCCAAAGTTAGTAGTGTAACTATCAGTGTTAGCTAATGTGTGATGACTGATGATGTATACCAACTTTGCTCTAGGATGAGCTACAGGAAACTCAAAGCCTATGGAACACGATAGTAAAGCCATAGCACTTTATTCTAGTAGTCTGTGAGTAAGAGATCCCTAGTAGTGCTAGCTTGATATGTATATTATAGTTGAGCTTGTTTACATCAAGATGATGGATGTGAGGACTTGAGGTTGCATTCTTCACATAGCTGACTTGGCAATATAATTGTTATTCTTTTCGGTCCAGGAGGCCTGGCGATACACATATCAAGTCATGATGAAGATCGCTACGCAAACCTCTAGTTGGTATGTGACTAATTAGAGTTTGATCAATGGAATAGAAGATCTAAAAATGTGTTCAATGTTTGCTAGTAATTTTGTATTACTACTGATTGTCTTATTTCGCTCAGGCTTCTGCTTGAACGAATAACAAACATACACACAAGAGTTTCGCATTTGTAATTTAAAATATTGAACTGACAAAAAAATAAATCGGTGACAAGAAACAACATAATTGTCTGCTCATCACATGAGATATATCATCAGTTCTAATTAGTAGAGGTTTTGTTAAATCTAAATGTATCCCACTTGTGGCCTCTACTGGACACTTACCCATCGTCAGAGAAACATAGGACACTGGACACATCTTAGAGAGTTCAAGGAACATCAGCTAGGTGCCATGGTTAAGAACTTTAATTTGTCAAATAAAATTAATAATATTGTTCAACACTATTTGTTAGTTTATATCCACAGTATGTTTAATCTCTTTACAATATTTATTTTCCTAGTCATTCTGCTGATTGGCGAATTTCATTTTGTGTGGAGTGTGATAAGTTTCAAAGACTCGCTAGTGAAACGCATAGTAGGTACCTATATTTCTTAATGTAACACAGTAAATTAAAACAATTATTTATTGAACAGGAATAACTAAAAAGTATTTAAATACAAGTATCTACAATACGATTTTCTATGAATAACGTAATTTATCAATACACAAAATTCCGGTGAATTGATAATAATGTCATCTATCACATTATTCTGGAACTTAATAACAAACTTGTTAAGTATATCTTGGATGCAATAGGATGCGCGGATTTTTAATTGGAAAATTGTTATTACTTTAATGTTAATATTAAGGTAAGAATATAGTTTTAATTGTAGACTGAAAACAGACGTAAATAAAAAACATTTATATATACATGTTTACTTAAGGTGGTTGGTACTAGGACATTAAATTAGAAAAAACTCTGTTTTAGCTCCATGGAAAAAAGCTCCTTCCATAATTTATATATTTGTTGTATTCAGTTCAAAAAATTATGTCTGCACATGTTTTGTATTAGTATAAGGGGGCAAATGAGCAGTCGAAAACTCGAAATATCCAATACCTACTAGGCTCATAGTCATCCGCGTAGAGGTTATACAGATGCGTTGCCCTCCTTTCTTCCCGCACGATGGGGCAGCGAATACTCACTTGCACAATGCACACCACACGAAACGCTGCATCACATGCATGCAGTCAAATGTGATTTGGCGTTACTGGCACTACAGTGACAACTTTGTGAATTGAACCCTTTTAAGAGCCTAACTAAAAATGTATCTAACGGTTATCTGTAAAGTAGGTTACGTTATTATATAATTTAAGGTGATAACGTCTTAAAACGTTGATGAAAGTTGCATATTTTTATGATCAAAAGGCTCTGCCTGCTTATGAATTAAGTGGAATTTAAATAAAAATACAATATTTCATATTTTGGATTAAAAAATAGTGCGTAATTTCAATTTAGGAAGCAAAACATATTATAAAAATAAAAAAATTACTACGTATAATTGATTAATCTGGTAATTAATCGAGACAATTTTTTACAAATACAATAGGTATTAAGTTCTGAAGTATTTAATACATAGGTACCTACTAGGTACATACGAGAAAACAAATATTTAGCCAGTTCTAAATTTTATATTAATAGTGCATTTAATAATATCTATTGTTATTTATATAGGTAATTTACCTATATACCTACATTGAATGTGAAATAATGTAGTGTTAGCTATTGGCGTATTAGCAAGTTATGATAATATTAAAAAAATCAAAGTTGATCATAAAAACATTGAATCCCAATTGAAAAGTTAATATTAGGTAAGTATTGCAATATTGTAAATAAATGAATACCCCGACTCATGCGAATTCGACTTACGCGTTTACGGTCCCACCTATCGCGTAACTTCGGGGAGTTCTGTATTATAAAACTTCTTTTGTATTCATGCGTTATTTTAATAAATATATTTACATATGTAAGAGCAGAAATATGTTCTATGAGTAATTTTAAGGCTTGTGTATATGTCTTTACAGTAGGATCCTAGAAAACCTACAAAGTCTTTCAATTAGGTAATAAACTTAAAGAAGTTTGAAGAAGAGCGTTGGTGTGGTACCTAAAGGATAAGGTAATTTATTGAAGTTAATATTTATTAACTGAATTAATAATACGATTTTCATTTCATGCTATTTCAGTATTTCATTTGTATGAAACGTGTGATATTTTTTCACACACCAATTGCAATTTGCCCAGGGATTTTCGTGGTGAGCGCGCTCGAAAATAAAATTGACGAACTATATAAAGACAATAGACGTGAAATTTTAAGCCTGCCTTTATGTGATTGTGATTTATATCCAATTAAAATAATATTATGGAGCCTTATGGAGCGCGATGAAACGAAATGATGAAAACATTTTTGGAAAGGCTGAAAGGAAAAAGCCCTTTGTAATTGAATTACCCAGGGCTTTGAAAAAAATTACTGCTTCGAAATGGCAATAGCATTGTGTACATGTGGGCTGTGGCATAGTACCAACAACACGATGCAAGCCTGATGCTCACAACATACTTCAACTTTTAACGTTACATTATCTATCTATGTATATATTTTTTAGGGTTCCGTATCTCAAAGAGAAAAAACGGAACCCTTATAGGATCGCTTTGTTGTCCGTCTGTACGTCTGTCAAGACCTTTTTCTCTAAAACGCTTTAAGGGATTAAGCTGAAATCTTTGTCAAATACGGAGGTCAGTTACGTCTTGATGCCTTGAAAAAATCACACTTCTAAGTTAACGCAATAAAAAGTTATAGCCAAATATGCACAAATTTTGTATGAAAACGCACTTTTTCGAAAACCTATAGGGTACTTCCCGTTGAGCTAGAATTCTGAAATTTGGCAAGAAGTAAGACCTTACAGTATACATATAGGAATAAATCTAAAAATTGGTAAATAAAATTTATATCACTGGAAAAATCATTACCAACTTATGAATGTAGTTCGTTTCATACTAAATGTATGCAAGCACCCGCACATATGTTTGTCGCAAGGAAGTGTAATTTTCTCAACGTCTATTACTTTTGCTCATACCTCCCGTTCCTACGGAACCCTCGGTGTGCGAGTCTGACTCGCACTTGGCCGGTTTTTTATTAATATAGTGGTCTGATTTTTTAAGTTCCTTATAAAAGACCTATAAAAATGTACTATAATGTTTGCTAGGGTTAGTTTTAAAGTTCCGGCAGAGCGAGGGCAGCGTGAAGCGCTATTTTTACCTGACTGCCAAGGAAAGGTTTTTCGCGCGTATCTTGTATGTATGTAATATTCTTTATTACCTCATATCTCTTGAACCACTTAACAGATTTACATAGTTGAGGTATCGTTAGACTCGTCTTAGCAGCCCAAGTGTTCTTAGATAGGTGACATTAAAAAAAACCAAACATGGCGGCTACGCTACGCTATTCGACTTCAGTTCAATATTTTTTTTTATTCGAACACTGCAATATAGGTATCAAATTAAAGGGCTCAACACAAGGATTTCAAAAAGGTATATCATAATTATCACAACTGTAATGCTAAAAAAATATACAATAACAAAAAAAAAAACATTTTTCGAGTGCTTACTGCCTTACTATTATAATGCAAAAGTAACTCTGTCTATCTATTAAGTTATTACGCCTAAACGACTAAAGTAGTTTAGATTAAATTTGATAAAGAGATAAACTATCTATAGAGTTTGGGAAAATGATATATCTATACTTATAAAATAACATGACCTGACTGATGGATTCATCATCGCATAGCAAAAACTGTTAAAGTTACAGCAACGAAATTTGGTGAGTAGGGTCTTTTTATTGAGTAGACACCCACTATGGACGGAATTTTTGAAGTTCTACCCCTAAGGGGATGAAATGGGGGTTGAAAGTTTGTATGGAAGTCCTTATTAATGGGCTATTGATTAAAAATACATAAATGCGTTTGAAATAAGGAATTTTTCTGTTAGTCCGTTAGTCTGTTTATCCAAGCTAATATCCGAAACTGCTGGACGGATTTTATGTGGTGTATAGATAGATTTTAAGCCTGGTCAACATTTAGAACACTTTACTACGGGAAAATCGCTAATTCCTACGGAAAATACAGTAGGTAATAATACTTTACCTGACGGATTTGAAAATTTGAAAAAAAACTTTCTGTACATTGAATATATTTAAGAAAAACTAATTGGGGGCGATGTTAAAATACTTAGTATAAGAACACTTCTCAAAGTTTTTTTTTTTCGTCTGTGTGTTTGACCGTTTGTCTGTCTGTCCAGGCTAATCTCCGAAACTAATGGACGGATTAAAACTAAATTAGCGCTGCAGGCCTACTCATATTGATCTCAGAAGAAAAAAAAACCAATGTCGTATATAAAGAAATACTTTAAATTGGAGGGAATTTCGGCACACTGCATGAAACAAGAACCATTTGATAGAATAACCACTGATTATAATACAACTACGCTATGCAAACGAAGTCGCGGGCGCCAGTTAGTGCTTTATAAAACTGACTACCTTATGCCAGCGGCTTCGTGATACATAATGTAAACTCTTGAAATGAATTGATCCGATTACGTAATTTATCTAACTAAAAATCCGTAAATAATATAAAAAATTTAATAAAAAACACAACTTTTTTTTTCCTTTTCAGTTGATTTTCTATTTAGTTATTATTTTTCAGACAGGCAGGTTTTTTTGTTTTTTTTTATTATTTATTTTTTATTGTTCTGCTTTGAAATGTATTTTTGAAAGTTTTGGCATTCTTTGTAGTTTTCGAGTTATAAGCGAAAATCTAAGGAGAATTTTCCTCAACTTGATTTGTGCATGTTTTTGAATTTTCAGAATTTTTTTTGTGCTAATAAACACTTCAGACAGTTTTCTTGGTATCGCTCTAAATCAAGCGAAACCTTGCACGTAGCGTGTCATTGTTATGGGCGTTTGTAGCCTTCAAAAGACTCTTTACGTTTTACTTAAAAAAAACCGGCCAAGTGCGAGTTGGATACACACGCACACCGAGGATTCCGTACTAACAACAGACATATTTTACCAGAAACTAAAATAACTTGGTTTTTCACCAGCCGATATTCAAACTTAATATTTCAGAGGGCCATCCTCTGAAATATTAAGTTTGACAACCCTGCCTTATAGCCACTTTTTTGTCTGTCTGTCTGTTCATCTGTCTGTAAGTCTGTCACGACCTTTTTCTCTGAAACGTGTTAGGAGATTAAGCTGAAATTTATATCAAATATGGAGGATCTTAGTATTTCTTAGTACCTAGAAAGACACGTACTTTTTAAGATTTTTAAGGCACACATTTTGTATGATTTTTTTTTCTTCTAAAACCTATAGGGTATTGACCTGAATTGTAAAATTTGGCAACAAGTAAGAACTTATAGCACACATTTAGGAATAAAACTGAAAACTTATAAATATTATTTATATTACTGGAAAAATCATTACCAACCTTTACCTGTATTTGGGATTATAACATAATGTGTGCAAGCACTCGCATATGTGACTTTGTCAACTTAAATAACCGACTGGAGTAAAGTGACAATTGACAGCTATGTATTCATTTGGATTGTTGTACTGCGTGTGGATATTGGTCTCAATAGACGTTGGTAGCCCCATAAACGTTACGTCAGCACATTTGCCCTCTTCACAATCATAAATAGTTATAAATATGTGGGTTATGTGGAAAAGATTGTATTTAAGGCAAACTTAACTTTGTTGTTCGAAGACCTCGTCATCCGTACGGAAGACATGCTGATGATGCCATGCTGTCTTGCATATGAATTAGCCGGCCACGACCGGGGAGGTACCTCTCGCTCAACTCATTTGATCGTTGCGTATAGCAAAAGTCTAATTCCTCATAAAATTAGATGTCAGTTGCAGTTAGTTATTATTATTTTAATTTTCTTTATTGCTAAGCAAAATTTGGTACAAACTTTCAATAGTAAGGTACATAATACTTACCCTGAAGTTGCGATTTGGACATTGGTGGCGAGATCCTTTGTAGTACTGGGATGGAGTCAGGATGGGAACTGATCTCATGACACGGTTCCACGTAGTAGTAGGGACGGCTCAGAGGCAGCCGGACAGTCCCCCAGGAGCAGTTTGGCGTCTGCGCCGAGGCCAGTCTCTCGCTGGATGAAATTTACTTTTAACTCATTGATTATGACGGTAGTAGCAATGGCGGAAGGGTGATGGTGACAATAGGTGGTAGTGGTGGCGTTAGAGTGATGGTGACGGTGGCGGTAGTGCACGGGAGTCTCACGCACCGCCCTTCACGCCGGTATCGTGTGACCGGAAGCCACCGGTCGTGCCGGCTCATTACCTTTTACAAACATTACCGTATTTTTTTATTTTATTGAACTTGAAAACTTAATTTTTAATACAGTCAATCTGCATTATAAAAAAATGAAATGGGGAACAAATTACACGAGCAAATTTGACGTGATATTATATCGTTACTTTTTGTCTTTCAAGTCTTACGAAGTCACTTCAATGACATAAAATGTAAGTTCACAATGTCCTCTACATTTTTGATCAAATAAACTTTTCCCTAAAACTCATAGATTCGAAGAAAAACGCAATTCAAATTTTTTTTTTGGATTTTCTCAAAATCAGCAACAGATGAGACTTCGCCAATCTCCCATTCTGCTATTTACATGCCCCTCTAACGATATATCAAGTCAAATTTGCTCGTGTAATTTGTTCCTGATTTAATTACAGATTGACTGTAGGTACCTACTATTTGTCTCAACAAACATTTAAACCAGCTTAACCAATCATAGTGTTTTCAAATTCAGTATTTTTTAAGTGCATACTTTTGCCTTTTTAAAGCAGTTAGAGCAATTTAATTAGGTACTGCTTATACCCACACACATACACACACAATTAAAAATTACGCAGATGCGTTACCATCATTACTATTCCCCCATCTCCCCCTCCATAGGCCAAGGAAGATTCACAAAGCATAGAAAATACACTAGCATAGCTGTCACTTCACGCTGATATCGAATGACCGAAATGTACCTCCCCGGTCGTGCCCGCTCGAAACAGTTGCAATTCAACATGGCACTAGTTCTTACAAAAATTATCGTATTCTTATTTTAATGTTAGAAACATCTATTGACATGATGATGATGAATGATGACATCATCTTATGACACACAAATCAAACCTCAGAACAAAACAACTAATCGCAATTTTTATATGCTCCTTGCATATAAAAGAATCGCAATAACAAATCGGCCCTGTTTTACAAGAGGCCTTGCCGTACCGTAGTACGGTATTTTTTATAATCTGACTTTGATAGACGTGTATATAATCAAAGCTCACAGGTAAGTATAATAAAAAGTCAATTACATTCACATTTATTTATTCTTACACCACGTTGATTGATAAACATTTAATTAAATAATACAATTGATTACCGTAGTGACAATTTCAACCATAATATTATGTCATTACATTTTTAATTTTTATTTACAAATAAGTTTCACTTTGATGGAATTTCGGCCTATGGGCGATCACTAGTTTAATTAAATACATATTATAAGAATACAACAACAAATAATATTTTTTTCAATCAATTCAAATAATCTGGGATACTAGTCTCCGAACCCTGGAATGAGAATTTTTTATTTCCCTTGATAAAACCTACCCATGTTCAAGGTAAGCTCTTCCCAACCTAAATTGTAAAACCGCCACTAATTGTAGCCGGCAGTCGCTTCCGTCGGATCAAGTTTTATTAGTTGTAACTACTAATGCAAAAATCAAGGAATAAAAACGAAAAAATTTCGTAACACAAACAACATTACAATAAATTAACACAAGCTATTATAACTAAGGAATGAGCAAGACCGCATCAACATAAGTAACCTTATACATGCTAACATGTTGGTATCGTAAAATAATTAAAATTCTTTATTTAATAGAATATATCAAAAACATTGTCCAATGTCCAGCTATGGCTGTCGTATGGCTACTGATAACGATGACATAGAATGTGGTGAACATGGTAGTTAATATTGAATAATGATTTGTAAAACTAAATTAAATACCTACTGGGCACACATAATATAATAGTGTTAAATAAATTGTTCTTATAATCATTTATGTCAATAGACATATAAAATAACTTGTAAAATACTAATTGATCCGACAGCCGTTGTCTTGTTACCTATAATAATAATTGGAAATGTCATGGTAACGTGTAATGTTATGTGGCCGAATTGTCAATCCGTTATTTTTCCCCACAATAGCGTATTTACTACTTAAGTTCTACTACAACTACTATTACTACAATCTACTTTTCTTAAAATATTTTTGGTTATTAATAAAATAAAAATAACTACTACACTACCACTACCACTACCGCTACCACTACCACTACCACTGTCACTACCACTACCACTATCACTATCACTATCACTACCACTACCACTACCACTACAACTACCACCACCACCACCACTACTACTACTAGTACTACTACCACTACCACTACCGCTACCACTACCGCTATCGCTATCGCTACCGCTACCGCTACCGCTACCGCTACCGCTACCACTACCACTACGTGAGTAACGAGATGTAATTAAAATATCCTATGTCTATTAAGTCCCCTAACATCGAAAAGGATACAAACAAGAATAATTATTGTATAAATCAAATATAAAATCCATGCTAAGTATAAAAAGTAAGCGAAGAAAGTAGTACTACTATAAATTGTTATATCAATCAAACTACGGAGTATCATTTCGATGTTTGTACTGTTTTTTATCGTGGATTCAATGGCATCTGCTTTCAATTTAATTTCTTTATGTACCGCCTTATTAATATGCTTGTCCCATTTTGCTGTTTTCTCTTTTGTGGTCACTGTGTTGGTGGTGTTTGTCTTTATATAATCCTCGTAGTAGCTCATAAAACTGAGTATATGAATTATCAAGCAAATTATAAACAAAATGTTGTTTACTCCTCTACGACGTTGGATGTACACATTTACTATGTGCATCTTTCTCTTGATTTCCTTGATTGAAGTTTGGAACAGCTGCAACAAAACAAAAATAATTTTACTCATTTTTATACAATTTTTTTTTCAATTTTAGGGTACAAGTCTGAGACGGGCGACTGCAGCTGCACGCTGCCGGCGACACAGGAACCTCTATGACATCGACGACGCGGCTGCCGGCCGCAGTTAGGGTTGCCACCCGTACTTTATAATAAAGTATTGTACGTTTCTTCAAGCAATGGTACTCTATACTTTAACGAGAACAATAAAGTACGCGAAAATAGGTACTTTTTTGCGTATACAATCTTTTATCGGATTCTAAAAGATCCCACCGAGAACTTATGTTTTACTTCCTAAAATTACACAAATAGGCTATTGTGATAAACCAATGTGATATATATTTTGACAAAATTTTGTGAATTATTTTTTAAATACTTAATTCGTTTTACCTAATTTATTATTTTGTAAGGAATATACAAAATGTACTTTATTTGAATATCCTGTACTTTATTTCTTAACATTTGCAGTCTATGTACTTTATTTTCAAGAGAAAACGGTGGCAACCGCCGCAGTGTCGCCACGCTCGGAATCGATTTCACAGAGATTCATAGAATCCAGCGGCGTCGCCGGCAGCGAGCCGCTGTCGCTCGTCAGACTTGTACCTTTAGCAAGTGCATTATACTGCGCTGCTCACACGACACCGGCTGTGTTGTCGCGTTTCATTTTTATTATACATCATAGGTTGTAAATATTTATCTTAATTACATTTCGACAGCGCTAAGCTATTTATCAAATGTCGTAACGAATGCCGCGCGTCGTACCCATAACAAGACTATACCTAGGGAGTGTTTAATTTGCCTGAATGTAGCAATTTACTATAAGAGCAACACCATATGCAACAGTAATCACTCTAATATCTGCTGTTATTATCAGTCTGTAATTGTAATCATTAAGGGATTTATTTGAGATGAAACTCCAATATGAGTATGAAGTTGTTGACTAGGTAATGCTCGGGCACATTCTATTAAGATATCCTCTTTAGGTAATAGGTAGGCTTCTATACAGTTACTTAGACTACATTTTAGAGTGCTTGTATATGAATAACTTTAACAATATTTATCTATGGACCTACCTACCTTTATCAAAATCGCTTTTTTTCGCTTTAGGAAAGCTCTCATATTAGGGAGGATAGGGGGTGTGGGACTCGGGTAGCGCAAGCAATAGTAAGAGGTAGTGACGTGCTGCTTTGCAGTTGAATTAGGCGGCACGACCGGGGTAGTACCTCTCGCTCACACGACACCGGCGTAAAGTGACAGCTTTACTGTGGCGTTGCCTGCAGTGTGTGAGTAGCCGGTGACCCATTGAGGAGAAGTAGTAAGTGGGCAGCGCATCTGCATATCCATTATGTGGATGTTCATGGGTGGCGAAGGTCTCTAAAAGGCGTCGACTGCTCGTTTGCCCTCCTATAATATGAAAAAAAAATAATCTCCCTCTATCCACTACACCCCAGCAGTATTTCTTTACATCCTCCAAAAGAGGAGAGGATAACTTAATTATTTAATAAATTTTATATTTTCATTATTTATTGTAAAAATTGATTCTAAATCTCTCACTAAAACAACTCGCGCTAAAGATGATCTAGAATAAGGATCAAATAAAATTGTAATTTTGGAACGTACATAAATATTTATTTTACTATTAGATAACTATGCACCGCGGTTTCACCCCCGTAAATTGCGATCCTGTGGAAAATAGAAAATCATACCATGGCATCCCGTAGGAACTTAATATTTTCGGGGATAATAAGTATCTTATTAATAGTAAGTTTCTTTATATGTTAATCCAAGTTACCCTTTATGTGTGTAGCAGTTTCTGCGTAAAAGAGTAACAAATAAACAAACATACTTTCGCATTTATAATATTAGTATGATAATTGCTGATATTTTTTTAATATACCATTTAAAAAATATCAGCAGCATAATATGTAAATTCAAAGCCATTATTCGTTTTTTTTAGAATTTCGACGACTTTCGGTCGATTAGTCGGAACGTTCGTGTCGTTCTTATCGACTATTAATTAAATATAATCAATCTTTATACAATATTATATGTATATGCTATCTATCTGTCCGTGTAAAGTCGGTGCCAAGCGTAAATGCTGCAAAGCGCCTGGCCCGCCGCGAGGCGAGAAGAGAGAGAGAGATTTTTTTTATTTGCATTTGGTTTTGTTACCAGTTAAAATTGTGAAAGTATATGTTATGTATTATTTTTGTTTTGTTTGTGCTTGGCACCGACTTCAAACAGACAGATAGATAGCATATAGGTACATATAATATTCTAAGTTCGGTTTATTTTCGCTTTTTAATAAAGTTTTGTTTTATTGAATTCAGCTTTGTTTTCTTTTTAATAATTTTGTGTTTTTTTTAGTTTAGGTACTCTTTGAAGTCGGTTTTTTTTTTGTTAAAAATTATTTTATTTTACGATTTTAAGTGATGTGTAGACCTAGCAAAAATGCTTTTTGAATGAGGAAACGAAGATTACTTGAGACAGAAAATGATAGACGGGAACGTTCAGAAAAAAATAAAAAAAACACTAATGGAAAGAGGAAAAATGAAACGCCAGAGGTGCGCAAAAATAGATTGTCCGGCTAGCAAAAATAGATTAACTAACGAAAGTCAAGAAGATCTTGACCATCGTTTGTCTTTGTTACGCGATAATTTAACAAACGAATCTGAGGAACACCGTGCTCATCGGCTGAGTTTGATTCTTAGGCGATCGTCAAATGAATCTGCTACACAGCACACTCGACGATTAAGTTTCTTATGTAACCATTGTTACCATATTTCACCATTGTCATTGCAATTGTCATTAATAACTTCCTCGTCTGCATATATTTCTCTTTCATTTTTAGTACAATTAACATTAGCTTGCAAAGGCCGTAATTCCGTTTGCCGTCTGGGTTGAAATTTTATATGGGTATTTCGGTGGTTACCTGGATGGTAAAAAAATACAATTGGATCCCCTTGACCCCCCAGGGGTCAAAATATAAAAATGTCTAAAAAGTGGTTTTTTGGACGTTTTATGACTTGCAGATCATTTTTAAGGCTAGTCATGAGGTCAACTCGGGGTCAAATGGGAGTCGACCCCAAAATAACCCCAGTTCATGTCCGGCAAAAATAAGGGGTTTTTGGAAGTGACACCCAGTTGTCCCCTTGGGGGTCAGGGGGGTTCAGTGAGGGTCGACCCCAAAAATGATCCCCAGTTCATGACCGGCAAAAATAAGGAGTTTTTGGAAGTGACCCCCAGTTGACCCCTTGGGGGTCAGGGGGGTCCAGTGAGGGTCAACCCCAAAAATGATCCCCAGTTCATGTCCGGCAAAAATAAGGGGTTTTTGAAAGTGACCCCCAGTTGACCCCTTGGGGATCAGGGGGGTCCAGTGAGGGCCGACCCCAAAAACGATCCCCAGTACATGTCCGGCAAAAACAAGGATTTGCCAATCCACAAGGCTCGCTCGCTTCGCTCGCTCGCTGTGTATAAATATAGTCTAACCTAACCTAACCCATCCAAGTATGATTCTAAAACTAAAAATTTAAAAAATCACAGGGGGGTCCAGTGAGGGTCGAACCCAAAAATGATCTTCAGTTCATGTCCGGCAAAAATAAGGATTTGCCAATCCACTAGGCTCGCTCGCTTCACTCGCTCGCTGTGCATAAATATAGTCTTTTTTTTTTTTGACGCAGGGAAAATGCTTTTAGGCACCGTCCAACCGGCTCTGGGTGAGCCGGAAGGGTGTGTCGTACTCGGCACGGGGCCCCTATCGACTAAAAACCACTGCAAGAGCCTTCGGCCGCTATGTTGGAGTATCCCGGATCTATCAGCAACAGGGCACTATGTATAAATATAGTCTAACCTAACCTAACCCATTCAAGTCAGAAGAAAGAATGTGAACTTCTAAAAGGCTTGACCGATTGGGTTGAAATTTCGTTGATTCGTCGCCCAGCCGCGCGCCATTATAATTCGCGCGCAGCGAATAATCTGTAGTTTTCATTAAAAACTAATATCAGTATAAAAAAACAACACCTCAAATAGATTATCAGTCATCCAAACAGTAATAAAGCAGCTCACAAAACGTAGCTCAAACTGAACTTTATAGCAGCTCGTTATGTAAAACTTCATTTGGAAAAATAGTATCCTAACTTAATATTAACGCTGCCCGCTTTGTATTTCTAGTCGCTCACTTAGTATTTTTAGTCGCTCACTTAGTAATTTAGTCGCTCAGTTAGATTTTTAATACGTCAAATGGATTAATCGCAGCTCACGTTTTGTAAGCTCGTTTTGAATTTTATTATTAGCCAATATTCGTCGTTAGTTTAGTTTATTTTTCGGTCACTTATTTTTTTACCGCTCAAGTTATTAATACAGTATCTCATCATCAGTCGCTAAATTATTTTTTATTCGCTCGTTTTATTATTCCCCAATAAGAAACTGCAGTAACGTTACCACAAGGTTGCACGTCAATGTTGCCTTCCCATAGTTCTAAAAAATGTGCATTATAATTATTAACTATATCTTCTTCAGCCGTTCGCCTAAGGTTACAAAATCGACCATGATTAAAATAAAAAGTATCCCTAACATGAACTTACATTTGTGGTACAAAACTCCCATACACTCCTGCCATTGTCCTTTGATCTTTAACTTACTTCGTTGTTATCTATATAAGACAAGTAATGACACTTATCTTAACCCATATGGGTGTAAAGTTTTAATCAATATAAATCCTTTCCCTCGACTGTCTTTCGTCTTCATCATCAGACCCCTAATGACAGTCACAACCCTTCTAGGTGTAAATTTCTCATCAATACAAATTAATCAAAACCAAACACAAGGTAACTGCTGTTAATCGCTGAGGAGTTCCCTCGACTGTCTTTCGTCTTCATTATTAGACCCCTAATGATAGTTACAACCCTTCTAGGTGTAAAGTTCTCATCAATACAAATTAATCAAACACAAACACAAGGTTACTGCTGTAAATCGTTGAGGAGTTCCGTCGACTGTCTTTCGGGTCCATCATCAGATCGACTCCAGACTTTCTTTAAATTGTAGTGCTTTGAAATAGTAAATAAAAAAATATCAAACGCACTAGTCGCCCATACAATTTTAGAAAGCTCTCCTCTACTTCTCTAGGTTTCCATCATCAGATCCTGGTTTCCTTATTATGGGACCACCCTTGAAGTATCTCCTTTCTGACAAAAAAAATATATTAAAATCGGTTCATAAACAAAGAAGTTACCCGCGAACACACAAAAAAAATATACGGTCGAATTGAGAACCTCCTCCTTTTTTTGAAGTCGGTTAAAAAGAGAAAAGATATAGATATAATATTGAAACGATTTCAAAAATTCCTTCACCATTTGAATGCTACATTTTCGCAGATTAACATACGATCTTTTTTACCAATGGAAAATGCTTCATTCCCGTGGGAAAACGGGTAAAATAGGCTATTTGACAACTGTTTATTTTTTTTTATTTCATACTTTATGACTTGATAAACCCGTTACACAAATATTTCCAGAAAATAAGCAGTATTAACAACAAAAAGTTTGAGTTATTACACTCGCGCCTAAAACAGTGCAAACTGTCATGGCGGCGCAATATGATTAGATTGACGTGAAACGCAAGTAAATAAAGTGCCAAACACTAGGCAATTCGGCTAGAGTTTATTTGCCGGTGACGTCATCTGAGTTTCAACCGATCACAAACAAATAATTGCTTCCTTATTTCGCAATAAATATGCATTATTTTATATAAAATAGACTTGTATACGGTTTATTATTATCTTATTTAATATGATGACTATAATTGGTAGTATATTTTTGATAGTGTCAAATAGCCGATTCTAAACGGCCGAACCGATTGGGCTAAAATTATGTCTATGAAGTTAGCACCACCATTTTAAAAAATAAAAGAAATAAAAGTTGTGCTAGCTTGCGCTAGGCTTGTGCTACGTTGTGCCGCAAACCGCACTTCGATATCTCAAAAGTTAAAGCGGAAATTAAAAAAAAACGTTTTTAAGGCCCAACACCGCCATTTTGTTAGAATGAAAAAAAAACAACTGTTGTGCTAGGTTGTGCTAGTTTTGTGCTGACTTGTGCCGCAAACCGTAGTTCGATAACTCAATTAGTTGATTAATAGTAGTTTATGCAACTGTCGTATAATGAAGGGTATTAAAACACGAGTGTGAGTTTTTGAGACGAGCGAAGCGAGTTTCAAAATAGTTAACGAGTGTTTTAATACCCGTGTTATATGCAGTTGCATACACTACTTTATCTTCACTAATGCAATTAATTAATTACTAAAACATTGCGAAACATTAAATTCAAGCGTACGTATTTTGTCGAACTGGCCGCCATTAAAATCTAACCAATGAGAGCGCAGCTGCAGCGCGCGCGGGGCCAATCAGGAACGAGCGCACGCTGTTAAGGATTTTGACATAAGGCTCTCTCACCACTCACTCTCTCTCTCTCGCTCTCACACAGTGTTATAATGAGATTTTACGATATCGATTTGGATATTATAACATCATGTCAAATTGATTAAATTGAGTTTTTTGTTGTCTGAGCTATAACAGTAGTTATTATATGTCAAGTATTGAAAACATAAGTAGAATGTTACAACATTAGTGTAGATAAAATCTATTATTTATGTACCCTGACTAATTTAAGTCACGTCGCGCATCAACGTGTATGGATCGCGCGCGCCGACGCTAAACTATATTCGCTATAACTTTTTTTCTTTTCAATGTTTTGACTTGAAACTTTCCAGAAAACTTCTTTAACTAGTCTACTTTAATGTTGTAATATTAAAAATTCGATAAAGAAAACTTAGTAACACAACTTTTTCGTTTGAAAAAAAAAATGTGATTTCTGAAAAATAAAGTTTAAAAATTCACCAAATTGTTTAAAGAATCCCAACTATACTACATCTTTTTACATAGTAAAAAGAATATGCTGTTAAAATTTCATACAAAAATATTCATTATTCGCTGAGATATCGCGAGTTGAAGTCAAAATTAATTAAGCCAATTTCGTGTTATGAAAAATTTGCGTTTTTTAATGTTTTTTATGTGTTCCGATCAACTAATTTCGTGTAATTTTTAACTAAAGATGTGTTTTTGTATTAACAATTGAAAAAACCATGCTTCAACCTTTTCCAAATCGATTCGAGGGTTAAAATTAGCTCAATCTGCAGGCCTAATATTTGACAGGTAGGAATAGTTTCTATGTAAAAAGAAGTGAAGTGAAGAAAGAAGTGAAACGAAATTATATTCCTAGTATTTTTTCGTAAACACGAACTTTTTAAACCTTCCCTGAACTTCCACAATTCATTCAACACCATATATTCAATAGCCAAATTGGTTCAGCCGATATCGAGTTTTAGCGAGTCTATCGAACAGCAATTGATTTTTGTATACTATATAGATATATGGGACAAACGAGCAATCAGAGTGATACAGATGCATTGCCCTACTTCTTCTTCTTTCTTCCATTGGCCACCGGCTACTCACACGACGCACGAAACGCGACAGCGCAGCTGTCATTTGACGCCTGTATTAATTCGGCTGCAAGATGCATGCATGCAGGATGGCACTACCTCTTCCTCTTCATTTCCGTTGTATTTAACTTAGATTGAATAACAACAACAATATAAATAATAACACGCAGCAGCTTGTTTAGATTCCAAACGGCAGCGGGTGTTATTGGCATTGATTAGGTGTGCGTACGCCCTATTTATTACACGATATCCGCCCAGGTTATATCGGGCGCTCTAAAATTCGATTTTAATTTGCCCATTTCTATCTCACTGTTTTGAGTTTTAAGATGGCTATATGTTTTTCAAATAGTCATCCTCATTATCATACCACTAACACCTCATCACCCACTCACTGGTGTTAATGAAGGTATACTGGTATGAAGGAATGAAGAAACTAAAGGAGAAAAAAGAAAAAAAAATGAACCCT
>LUGF01024083.1:69168-79639 GCA_001625245.1 Calycopis cecrops
AATAGAGTTAATGTACACATTAGCGTACATTTCATTTACTTATAATTAAACTAGCCGAGAAATTCCATTGTATATGTATAGCACGCTGGGCGGGCCGGACCTCTCACTCTCGTGCGTCATCAGACTGATCCTCGAAAAGGAGAGGTCATGGGAGGTGATGGCCTCATTTTGCGAGTTTGTCATGCTCGAGAAGGAGACCGCGGTGCAAGCTAGAAACGAGAGGGCAGAAAATAGCCTACCTCGCCGAAGGCAAACGGGAGTGCGACAAAGGCGCCTCCCTAACTGGAACCAGGGGCCAGGCTCTAGCCCGGCCCAGTAAATGAAAGGAAGCCTCTATTGAAGGAGTTCGGTTCGGTGGAACGACTGAACAGTCGCGTCGTCGGGGTGGCCTGGCGCTGACAGATCCGGGGCACTCCAATATAGGCGGCCGATGGCACGCAGGGGGTTTTAGTGGGTATTCGGCTCCGCCGCGAGTCTCACACACCCATCGGATTCCACCCAGGTTCCATTGCAGTGCGTAAACGCATTTCCCTCGAAAAAAAAAAAGAAACCCTGTATAGCAGCTGTCGCTTCGCTCTACCCTCCACGTTTTTCTACCTGTTCGAGATCCCTACTGCTATTTTCATACACAGGTATCTTTGAAAAATGTTCGTATATGGCTTCTCAGGTAAGATTCAACATATGGCCAAACATTATTTTTTAATAATAATTTGTATATATTATGTATAAAAAAAATGGAGTGCACAAAAAAATTTTGGGCAAACATTGCAATTTATGGTTTAAAAAACAATATCCCACATCGATCATATTAATCCATTCACTATAACTCTATTCCGAGGTGAAAACCCCCAGGCGTTCCACTATAGTTTTTCGTGTAGCATCTTGTTTTGTAATTTAAGAAGTACTATACCTAGCATGGGCCGCCGATCGTTTTCGAATGCACCCGAAATGTCGAGGGATATTCCCACCACATACTTAGCGTCTGATAGGTCGACTGTTTTCCCAACTAATTGTGAATTGTAATTCCATTTGGGATTAAACGATGGTATCCCATTGTAGTATGCGCCATTGTATAGTGTAAAACACGCGCATAGGCACCTACATTTAATAAAACTCATATAAAAATATGTACAGCAAGGGCCAACCCTGCAGAATTATGTACCTATAGTTGCACTAACTGGTATATACACTGGCTTTCCTACTTCAAACGGTCAATATTAGATCACATCCATACGTTCCTACACAAACTAACAGATATTAATCCTTTGAATACACACCGAAGGTGTATTTCCGTTACCTTAGAGGGATTGACGTTCTGCATTTAAATAAGACATCTATGTATAATACAAACAATACACAAAATACATACTCATTCAATACAAGTACAAACTAATAATTAAAAAATAATATGCAAACACATTTATTCATACAATCAATCAATGTTAATAATTATGTACATATGAAGTTTAAACAATGATATATTTTAATTTTATCACGTGTGATAATGAGCAGATCAAGGGTCCTAGGAGACTGTGGCCTCTTAGCTCTCAGCTCTCTTGGAGTCGATGGTTTAGCTCAATTCGGTTACAAGGTAGCATGGCACTACCTGTTGTATTTCCCGAGCAACGTCCGTATCTCTGTGCATTTATTTGTTAATGTTTTTCAACTGTTTGTCAAATCAAACTAAACTTAACGAAAACATCGACGAGCTTATAAACCAATACATTGGTGAAATCAGCCTACAGCTTTACAGGAAATTAGGGAGCTCGCGTTAGCATTATAGATATAGATTAGCGAGAGAAACTATTATATATATACTATATATGCAGCGAAATTAAAAAGCGGTGAATTATTATCTCTATATATCGACGCTGGACAGCATAAACGCTGTAATCCTGAAAGTGTTAACGTTACACTAGAGCTATAAGCTTACAGTTCTTGATAAGCTTTAATAAGGAATTTTCCATTTGTAAGTAAAGTTCCCTGGACAATATTTAATAAGGGTTACAGCAAATTGATTTTTTTTCGAGACCTTTTAAACGCTGTAACCACGTTTTTGTCAAGTTTTTTGAGAAATCGAAAACGTCTCAATTGGCATACTCTCTACTTTAACAAGCTGTAAAGTCTAAACGAAGGTAAGTAGGTAGGTACTAGTTGAAATAAAAAAAAATTAAAAAGGTAAAAACTAATATTTTAATTAAGAACTCTTTATCATTACAAAATTATAAATCTATATTAACTTTCATTACCTACTCTTCTACACTAGACTAAAATTCAATAATAAAAATCAATTAAAAGAAATATAATTAATAATAAAAATAATTTTTGTCAGGGATTTGTTTTGTTTCGTCGTTTGTTGCAATCTTGAATAGTTACACCCAGATTTTACAATAAATAACGATATTGGTGTACATTGCATTTGACTCAGGAGCTCCCCCCGGAAATGCTGCCACCTTGTCGTGGTGGGGGGCTTGCGTGCCTCTGTGATCACCGATGCTACGGTGGACAGGGACACCCATACCGGACAGGCTTGGGGGGGAGCGACTAGACTAAGAGCAGCTATTCTGCGGAGTTTTCCGCACGTCCCGCAATATGCTTGTGCCATTATGATGAAATCGCTTATAGGTATATATTTAACAATGTTTTTAGTAATTTATGAGAACAAAACACTTTAAGTTCTTTACGTGAAATATTACAGTTAGAGTAGGTACTTAAGAGATTATGGCAGTAAAATGAAATATTTTTTTCTTAACATTCTATTAGGGTATTTTTGTTTTTATATCGATGATACGTACCGAGTTTTTTCGGAGTTATTGTACTAAATATTTTTGTTACTGCTGCTGATAGTTGTCGTAAGTGGTAAAATTTAATATTACAAGATAAGATAGGTATAAAGAAAAAATACAATGTTTCGATTAAGTAAGTAATGTTTAAGAAACAAGAAAATAAAATACGACACTTCCATTTATCGGGAATTCTATTAATAATAAATTAAATCCTGAAATAACTTGGAGTTGTATAAGTTTAATTTAAATATTATTGGTCTTTTAAAATATTTTCTTTCCAGGTTTCAGAATAGGAACGATATTCTATTTTTATTTTTATTTTTATTCTATTCGTACGGTATCATAGATAATAAAAAAATGCAGGAATATTTTCATTTAAAATGAGCTACGCCTACTTTAGATTAAGGCACACTCAACATTTTGATCGTCAGTATTATCTATACATACTTAGGTCACACTATAAGTTTTCGGTAACTTAAAAAAACAACATGTTATAACCAAAATTTTATGTTTATTACTTTTCAAAATACTCTCCTTTACATTTCAAACATTTTTAATGCGATCGAACCATTTTTTAAAACAGGAGGACCACAGATCTGAAGGCATGTTTTCTACGTGTTGATTGAACGCTATCAGTGCCTCTTCGGAGTTGGTAAAAGTGAAACCTCTCATCAAATCTTTCATTTTGAGGAAAATACAGAAATCACAGGGTGCTAGGTCGGGGCTATGCGCAGAATGGGTGACGAGTTGTACTTTTTCGGAGTAATTCACCGGGCCAGCCTGTCGCTAGAGGGACCTGATTCAGCCACCCGGGTTCCTGGGTGGCGTACGTACGGGTATTCTCCTACGAAATAAAAGAAAAATCTTAGTATAAATATCAGCGTCGCATTTGCAATGTGACAACTCCAGGCGTCAATGCTAGTGTAGTTATTTAAGGCGCCGACTGGGCACATGAGTAAGTAAATGAACAGAGACAAAGCTTCATACAACCGCGTCGATCACATTACACTACTACAAGCAAACGGCGCATGTGTGCGTGTCAACTAGGCGCGTGTCACGTACGAGCCGTCACTGGAAAAAACCGGTTTACTGACGTTCACCCAGTTGACAAACGAAGGGCTCCCACAACGCCGAGTGCGTTCTTATTTATGATTTTTTTATTATTTTAAGTAAAATGAACTGTAAATAGCATATATATAAAAAATGAAATATAAAATCGAACTACTGTACCACCAAATTGGTCAACATTTTTTTATTTTTGCGTTCCTTATGACAGGGCCATGGTTGATATTATGTAGGCAGATATTTGAAAATGGTGCAGAAACATTTCAAAACGGATTGAATAATCCTCGCATAATCCTATCTATTTTTACTAAAGTAACAACATGAAAGATCCTTCACGTAACAAAGAAGTTATCATGATAATAAAATATTTAATTATGACAGGACAACGTCTGTTGCTGTCCAGAAGTTATTCATAAGAGTGTAAATAATAATTAAATATAATTTGTATGATGGTTGTGAACTGTACAATTTGTATGAATAAAACTATAAAACAAAAGAATATTTCATATTGCAATTATCCAAAGGAGTCTACTAGGTAAGTAAAGGAATTCAGATTATAGCTATTAAAATTTGACATCTTGTTTACGTGGGTCGCACAATCCTATTTATGTATATATATTATGGATGTAAGTTACGTAAATATACGAAACCGGCATAAAGTGACAGCTGCACTGTATGCAGTGTGTAAGTAGCCGGTGGCCCTTGGGGGCGGAGGAGGAAGGAATATCTATACATAAGTATAATAAAACTGTAGAAGACTTCATTCTGTCTGTGTCTTGTGCGGCTTTCACGCAAACCCTACTAAGTAGACGGATTTTGATAAAACTTTTTTTGTTATATAGATATTAGTACTCGGTAACATTTAGGCAATAACTTATCAATATATAAAATGCTGCAGTCGATATTTCAACTACAAATACACTATTGTAGGGCAAAATAATGGGTTCGCAATTCGGCCACATAACAATACACGTTATCATGACAACAGTGATAATAGGACAGCGTATATAAGTATTAAGAATAATAAAATAAATAATTGTAGAACCTGTAGAACTTGTGTACGTACTTACAATTTACAAGGTTCAAGTAGGTATCTCTCAAAATGTGCAACTTCATTTTTTTATAGTACATAAGGCCAACGAACAGTCCAGGCCATTTTCATGACTACTCCCATTATACACAGTCATCTGCATAGAGTTTACACAGATGCGTTGCTCTCCTTCCTCCACCCACCTTTTTGGGTTACTTACATGCCGTATGAAGCGCGACAGCACAGCTGTCACTTTACGCCGGTCTCGTGTAAGCGAGAGGTACCTTACCTGTCGTGCCGGCACAATTCGGCTACATGCATGCATGCACTGGTACAGCACGTGGCACTATCTTATTGAACAAATAAACGCTTGTTTGGTGGAGTAGTACCACTTATTCAGTTTTTTTTTCAAGCGACATGAATGGTTAAAAGCTGTAGGTCGGGAAGAGCTTGTGCTTAAACTTATTGACGATAAAATTGGGCAAAATTACAGAATATGTGAAGTTCATTTCGAAAGATCCAATATAGAGTTTTCTAAAAAGTTTTTACATGTCAATGCTTTTCCAACACTCAACTTGCCAAGAAATGTCGGTGCAAGTTCAAGTCAATGTGAGACTTTACCTGCACAAGAATTTCAGAATATTCGAATTGTGCTTATTAGCGAACAAAGTTCAAGTTCAAAAATATTTTCAAATAAAATTGTTGTTTTGGAAGATCACGGAGCATTCAGACGGAACCCAATACGCAAACTATTGAGAGTGAAGCAGCGCAAACTTCACTTCACCTTCCAGCGAACATTCCAAGAAAGTGGAAAATGTTACATAAACTAGGCGAGGCAAAAAAAAAATAAGACATGTGATTTAGATAATGTATCTAAAGAACAGTTTTTTTAATTATGTAAAAAAATTTATGTCTAGAGGTATATACCAAATTATAAAATGGCAAATAAATGTGAAGACAGGTTATAGTGGAACAGGTATAGTCAGGCTTTCAAATTTTTCACACTCAATCTACATGTCTCTGGTCCAGTAGCGTATAAATTTCTTAGAAATATATTTTGTTTACCTTCAATGGTCACCTTACATAAGTTAGTTAAGCCTATAAGTACTAAGTTAGACGAGCGTTTGCTTTGTGCATTGAAAACAAAGGTTGACAATATGAGTGCAGAAGAAAAGGTGTGTAGTGAATGCCTAGACTGCGTCTTTGAAGGCAAATTTATTTTATAACCGCAGAAATGATACAATCATTGGATTTCATGATATAAATGGAATCCAGAGAAAAGTGCCAGCTAAGAACGTTAATGTTATAATGATTCGTGGTATTATATATAATTGGAAGCAACCAATAGGTAATTAATTTTATGAATGGATTGACGAAATTATAACATTGTTATTAGATATTGGTCTTGACATGCGCGTTTTTATCTGAGATTTTCTAAGTGCTTCAAAGTCGCGTTTTGTGAGTAAAGATAAAACACATTTTGAAGTAAACGAACACAAAATTTGTTATATGTTTAGTGTCCCGCATCTTTTGAAATGTGTGAGGAACAATTTAATGACTTGTGATTTCATTTTTGACAATAAAATAGCAAAATGGTCACATATTATGAGACTATATTACGAAGACAAAAAACGAACTATTAGATTAGCACCAAAACTACACGTGACATTCACGTAAAGCCGAATAATTTTATGAAAATGCGCGTGGAACTAGCCGAACATGTATTATAGCCACACTGTAGCGTCAGCTCTTAACACCTGCGTAGATTTAAATCTTATCGAGGTTGCTACAAGATACAGCTGATTTTGTAAATAAAATTAATAATTTATTTGATTTATTAAACTCAAGTTCACTGAGATCTCCTAATAAATATAAAAGAGCTTTCCGCGGCAAAGATTATCAAATTAAATTTTTAGAAGAAATTCTAACGTTTTTTGGGAACTTAAAATTAGTAAGAAGCGATGGACAAAAAGACGTTACAAGTATCATGAATTTCATTCATAGATTTAAAGTTTCTATAAATTCTTTATAACAACTTCATCAATATTTAAAATTAGCTGAAATTAAATTTATATTTAAATAAATCAAGATTGCCTTGAAAACTTCTTTGGAAAAGTCAGACAGGCAGGTGGTTATTGTCAAGAACCAACTTGTCGACAAGTTAGCATTGCCTTCAATAAGATATTTATCTCCAATTTTTTAAAGAAACCCCAAAATTCAAATTGATCAGGATTTCGATAGTTTACTCATGAAACCAGACGATTGCAACATTTTTAAGAACCCTTCTCAAGCGTCGCAATCTGACGATGTCACTGTCTCTGAATTAACAGTAGGAACAAATGATTACCAATTTGATTTACCAGAAAAAAATGGTTTTATGTATCGGGCTATTTCTATAAAAATGTCTCGAAAACCACGACTGTGACAAAATTTAATTGTATTAACACATGAACATTGAACAACCTATAAATATGACTAAAGACTCTTTATTTAGTCATTACAAAGATTTCAATGAAGGTAGTGTTTTTTTTTTTTTTTTTTTTATGGTATAGGGGGGCAAACGAGCAGTTGTAGCCATTTTCATGACTACTGACGCCCATAGACATCTGCATAGAGACTATACAGATGCGCTGCCCCCCTTTCTCCTCCCACCTTCATGGGCCACCGGCTACTTACACACCGCACGAAACGCGACAGCACAGCTGTCACTTCACGCCGGTCTCGTGTAAGCGAGAGGTACCTCCCCGGTCGTGCCGGCCCAATTCGACTGCATGCAAGCATACAGCGTGGCACTACCTCTTACAAAATACGTACAGTCGGGTTTTTTAATAATACCTCCTGACAACTTTGTCGCCTTTGTCGAATCTCTCGAAAAAAGTTTCGTGAATATTTTGATTTGGACGTAAATATTTTAAATATAGGAAATGATATTAATTTCAAACGAATACAAAATTCTAAATTTAATATGCCTTGTGATTGCTTTCCAATTTGTGAGATTAAGAATATACCATTCTATCAAAATGTACAATAAATTATTAAAAAACAAAAATTGAAAAAAAAATATTCAGTAAACAATTTGTAAATATTTAAACTTATTTTTTTCATTTTATATATTTTATTATCTTTATGACATAATATATAAAAAATAATGTGACATCAAAAGTTTGTTTATTTTATTTTATTTTCTTGTAGGGTTGGCCCAAGAAAATTAAAATAAAATAAAATTTTATTTTTATTTAGAAGCTTATTCTCTGTACGTCTCTTTACTCTGTGGACTGAGCTTAGATAACCTACTATTCTTATTAACGCGTTATTGCTGAGATACGATTCTATAACTTTAATTAACGGGTAAATTATCGTAGCTATTTTAATGAGAGAGAAAAATAGGTCAGTTTTGGGATGAAATTAAAATATTATTGGGTGAGCAGCATTGATTGATATTAGTCTCAGGGGAATCTTTTTCTTCTCTATAATATGAATTATTATTATACGTAATATTCTCTGATGTTCTGGGGTGGCTATTGGCTAGCCAATAAATATTTCTTTTTTAAACAATTTGAGATTAAATAGAGATAAAAAAACAGTAGGCATATTTAATTAACAAATGTAATAACATAGACACTAAATAGCCTTAGTCACTGAAACGTCATCAAAATTGTTTAATAAAGTCATTTGATTTCGTTTGATAAAGATAGTCCTTATTCTAATATTCTTTTTGTGGCAAACGGTTATATTTCAGAAATTCCTACTCTCTCTCCATGTATTGTAATTCCCTGTAAAATGGACGGATATAAAATATGGTACTATATAATACTCATGCAAAACGGACAGATAATAAAATAAAATTTAAAAAAAAAACATAAAACCTGCCTGCCTTAAAAATAATAAATAAATAGGAAATCAACTGAAAATGCCGGAACAAGATAAAAATTCAACTTTTACATGCAGTCGGAGGCTTAATTTAATGGCTTTGTGCATGCCTCCGACTGTATTTAAAAATTGAATTTTTATCTTGTTCCGGCATTTTCAGTTGATTTAGTTATTATTTTTATGGCAGGCAGGTTTTAGGTTTTTATTTTTAATTTTATTTTATTTACGGATTTTTAGTTAGATAAATAACGTAATCGAATCAATTAGTTTGTAGAGTTTACATTAAGTGTCACGAAGCCGCTGGCATGAGGTAGTCAGTTTTGTAAAGCACTAACTGGCGCCCTCGACTTCGTTTGTATAGCGTAGTTGTATTATAATCAGTGGTTATTCTATCAAATGGTTCTTGTTTCTTGCAGTGTGTCGAAATTCCGTCCAATTTAAAGTATTTTTTATATACGACATTGGTTGTTTTTCCTTCTGAGGTCAATATGAACAGGCCTGCAGCTCTCATATAGTTTTAATCCGTCCATTAGTTTCAGAGATTAGCCTGGACAGACAGACAAACGGACAAAAACACAGACAAAAAAAATTAAAAACTTTGAGAAGTGTTCTTATACTAAGTATTTTAACATCGCCCCCAATTCGTTTTCCGACACATCCGACACACGGATTTTACTTTTTATTTTATGTGTCGGTATTAACTACATTAAGTTTCATTCATAAAATCATTTTTCATTTCAAACTTTCAAAATCCGTCGGGTAAAGTATAATTACTGTATTTCCCGTAAGAATGAGCGATTTTCCCGTAGTAAAGTTTTCTAAATGTTGATCAGGCTTAGTATCTCTCTATACACCGCAAAAAATTTCATGTGAATCCGTCCAGTAGTTTCGGATATTAGCCTGGATAAACAGACTAACGGACTAACAGACAAATTCCTTATTTTAAACACATTTATTTATTTTTAATCAATAGCCCATTAATAAGAACTCCCATACAAACTTTCAACCCCTATTTAATCCCCTTAGGGGTAGAACTTCAAAAAATCCGTCTGTAGTGGGTGTCTACTCAAAAAAAAGACCCTACTCACCAAATTTCTATGTTTTCAGTTTTTGCTCGGCGATGATGAAATCAGTCAGTCAGGATATGTTATTTTATAAGTATAGATATATCCTTTTCCCAAACTCTATAGCTAGTTTATCTCTGTACCAAATTTAATCAAAGCTTCTTTAGTCGTTTAGGCGTAATAGCTTAATAGATAGACAGAGCTACTTTTTCATTATAATATTAGTAAGGCAGTAAGCACTTGAAAAATGTTTTTTTTTGTCATTGTATATTTTTTAGTATTACAGTTGTGATAATAATGATATACCTTTTTGAAATCCTTGTATTGAGCCCTTTAATTTGATACCTATATTGTAGTGTTCGAATAAAAAAAATATTGAGCTGAAGTCTAATGGCGTAGCATAGCCGCCATGTTTGTTTTTTTTTAACGCCACCTATCTAAGAACACTTGGGCTGCTAATGCGAGTCTAACGAGACCTTAACTATGTAAATCCGTTAAGCGGTTCTAGGGATATGAGGTAATAAAGAATATTACATACATACAAGATACGCGCGAAAAACATATACCTTTCCTTGGCAGTCACGTAAAAATAAGGTACTATTGTATTCTATAATACTACGATACATACATATCTGAATGCTAAACGGCTGTTTTAA
>LUGF01024083.1:84220-108871 GCA_001625245.1 Calycopis cecrops
TGGATTTTCTATGTATTATAATAAAAATATTAAATATAATATTATGATAATTATAAAACATTAAATATATTTCCATTGTCTAGCACCCATAACACAAGTCCTTACGGTACTTTGCAGGGGCTAGACTAACGTAGCTTATAAGTTCATAGATGTGCTACTTACACATGCCAAGTGGAAGTAGAACAAGTCTGACAGATCAGAATTGACAGCTGATGCCTAAGTTAAGTGCGTCTTTACTGGTAATCCGCAGCTCTCTACCTACGGTGATACATGCTCGTAGCTGTCACTAAGTCATGGTCGTGATGTCAAACATCCCTTTTTTTTTTTTTATGGTATAGGGGGGCAAACGAGCAGTTGTAGCCATTTTCATGACTACCGACGCCCATAGACATCTGCATAGAGACTATACAGATGCGCTGCCCCCCTTTCTCCTCCCACCTCCATGGGCCACCGGCTACTTACACACCGCACGAAACGCGACAGCACAGCTGTCACTTCACTCTCTCTCTTGTCATCTGTACCTAACCATAGACATCATCTATGGCATGAGTTTCATTCAGTGTACGGTCTATGACTAAACATAGACAACCAATACACTAAACAAGGTGTTATTAGTACATAACAGCAGCTGGTCGCAGTCCTCTGTGCTGAACATGGGGCACCCGAAGTATCTTGTCTCGCAGAACTTGCTTGATCCCTCTGTTTAAGTTCGGTCACAAGCTGCGGCTGGTCACAGATGCGGCGAGCCCTCTGTAATATAGATTTACCTACTTATCTTTCTGTCTGTCTATCTGTATGTACGTGTACACTGTATAACATATGCTATCGGGATTATGGTTTACTAACACCGATACGACCTAGGGATCTTCAAGAAAAGAGCATATTCTTTCCTCAAAGGTCGGCAACGCATCTGCCCGCTGGTGTTACGGATGTCTGTGGACGTTGGTGATTACTTTAGATCAGGTGGCCTAAATGCTCGTTTGCTATAAAAAAACATCTATGAAGGCCTCTAAGTCTGTGATGAACTGAATTTAACCTAATAATAAATATGAATGGAATTCATATTTATTATCTAATTATAATATATGAATGGAATTCATAATATGAATGGAATTCATATTTATTATAACCACCTAATAGCTTAGAAATATCTTTAGGTATTTTATATAAGTTTAATGAATGTGCCTTTGGTGATATTGGTGAGATTTGAAGGGCAGCCTTCTCAAAGTACTCCATGAAGATATCTTTAACTGCTGAGGATATGGACGAACCTTGCTTGCTTGTAAAAAATATTTAGTTGTCCCCATATATTAAAACATAACCTGGCTTGTTGATGCACCTCAGCATATTCCGATTATTTTCATACTAAATACATTAATCTATGTAAGTGTTGTATCTCTTTGATAAAATTATAAAATGAATCCCGTACAAATGCTCTTGTGTGTTCACGAAGTGGCGATAGCCCTATTTTCCACGTGCAAAGCTAATTTTTATGTTCCTGAATCAATTTCACTCACCATTTGACGTAGTGCAGCGTCGCTCTTGTGTATTTTGAGCAGCGCATGCAAATTTGGAGGTTTTGCACACTACACTGGGTTTTTAATTAGATGACTAGTACGTTTTACATAGTTGGAACGGCTTTCATACTTTTGTACGCGTGCTCAGCTGATAAAAGAACGAATTTAGTTGTTGTAACCAGTCGTATCTAGTCGCCAGGTTCCCGTAACCCAACGTTGTATTTGGGACTGTTCGGAGGCAGTCGGACAGTCCCCAAGGATGAGATGTCTGGTCTTTTTACCGAGGCCAGCCTGCGGCTGGAGGGATCCTGTTACCTATCGATTCAGGACCCTCCAATTATAACGCTGAAGGCATCCGTAGGGGTTTAGTCGGTATTGCACTCCCAAGTGTCGAGTCCGACATACGGATCCAGATGTCACCCGGGCTTCTAGGTAAGTAAAGCTAGGTAAATGATTTATTAAATTGAGGCGAATTTTACTGACTGCAGCAAAACATCCATAAGGGTCAATTCACACCGAGACGCGACGCGACGTGACGCGGCTTCGATTTCTGCGCTGCGCAGCGCGGCGCCGCGAGATGCCTCGCGGCGCCGCGAGACGTCGTATCATCAACGACGCCGCGCGGCGCAGAGAGACGCCGCGCGGTGCAGCGAGACGCCGCGCGGCGTAGCGGAACGTGTCTACTCGCCGCGGCTGTGCCGCGGGCGACCGCCCCTCGCGCGCCCACCTGACACCCGTAGTTAGGGATGATCGATGTTAGAAAAACATTGATGTTGACATCGATATTAACATCGACAAGAAATTCTTCTGCAAGAAGTCCGATTATAACAAGATCCCAGTCTATCATTATGTTTTCACTCTTTATCACTCGACCGAACTGCATGAGATCTAAACGAAGTCGGGACGGAAATAGTAGACAAGTCGCCACAGCGGCCTCAGGCTGCGCCTCGCGGCGCTGCGCTGCTTCTCGCGGCAACGCGAGACGCAGCGCCGCTCTTGCACGCCGCGCGTCACCGCCGCGTCGCGATACGTCGCGTCTCGGTGTGAGCTGACCCTAACGTTTCAGCAGCTTTGCATCAACCGAGGTCGCGTGCGTACTGAGATAATATCATTTTACATAAGGCATACTCGAATCGTCGATAACCAGTATCTCACCCGCCAGCTTGATACGATTGCCTTGCGTAGAGATGTCAGCTCGCTGTGCGTCTTCTATCGTATTTATCACGGGGAGTGTTCCGAGCAATTGTTCGGATTAATACCCGTAGCTGAATTCCATTATAAGACTTTGCGCCGAAATTCCAAATTCCACCGTCACCACCTAGATCCTCCGAAGTCCACCACTGTGCGCTATAAGCGCAATTTCATCCCGCACACCATTTCAATTTGGAATTAGCTGCCCCTCTCGGTATTTCCGGACCGATACGCCCTAGGGATCTTCAAGAAAAGAGCTTATTCTTTCCTCAAAGGTCGGCAACGCATCTGTTATACCTCTGGTGTTGCGGATGTCTGTGGGCGTTGGTGATCACTTTACATCTAGTGACCCAACTGCTCGTTTGCCTCCAATGCTATAAAAAAGGCCAGATATACCGTAAGCTCTAAAACCAAAAGCTCCCTTCCAAAATGAAATATTCTTTAAGAACATAAAGCAAAACTTTTTTTCTACAGTATACTGGGGTTAAGGAGCAATTGTTCAACATAATATTTTACATAAATATTTTTTGGAAGATCAATCATAGTCTAGTATAAACCAAATCCCCTACCTCTGAAAACCAATGTAACAAACCCAGCAAATAAATGTATAAGAGTATTTTAACTACATTTAAGTAGATTATAAATACATTACATTATATAAAAACTATACCATAACTGGCTAGGAGAATTTTATTCCCATTCTGTAGTATTACTAGAAATTATATGTCTAGACCAAGAGTAATAAGTATTGTATTTTAATAAAAAATGGAGAATAGTTAATGAAATGTACAACTAGTTCGAAATAATACCCGTAGCGCTGGCCGCATTTATAAGGATATCAGACATACTACGTATATAGGCATAGGTACTAAAGATAGTACATATTGTAAAAATTAAATGAATAGAATATGTAAATGTAATCATTCTATAGATTTTCTCTTTCATTTCATGAAGAAACTCTACCAACTAAATATCTCAATTGTTAAATTTTAAAGGTTTTCCAAACTAAAAATAAAAAAGTGCATCTATACATTTAAATTAACACCTAACTTATGGGATTATGATTCAACGATAAATTGGCATGTTCAATAACGTTCATAGCCTACATACAGAATATCAATAAAGTATGCATTCATTAAAAAAAAATATATTCAGTACTAACGTACTGATTATATTTTTTAAAATATTTTCTGTGACTAACGTAACAGAAAATACGGTTCCTCGAAGGTGAACAACGCCAACAGGCGGTCGTAGGTTATTTGACGTCTCAAAGCGTATTGCTACTAGTGCTTCACCTGAGGATTCATCGTGTAATCGGAAAACCGTGTTCAGGCACGATGCATAGCATTTTTTAACCACGTCTCACCCCACATGCACAATCTTACTAACAACCGTACTAGTTATATAGTTTTATTTACAATGCCATCTACTCAATTATAGGGTTAAAAAATACATTTTAAATCTATCTATCAACTACAAAGCATGATTAAATTTTTTCGCTATTTACCTTACCTTACCTTGCCTACTTGTTGTTAACTTTTTTTTATTTATCGCGCTCTCGCTTTTGTCAACCTTGTATATATTTGTTCAATTAAACGCTCGAATGCCCATACTCAGTATAAAAATTGCTTTATAGTATTACGACATTACAAGATATCAGGTATTCAATTAAAAACTCACTTTCTAATTTATAATGACTGATGGGTAGTTCATCTGTAGCAAAAACAGAAAATCAGTTATGTAATATTTGTAAATGTTTCCCAGGGTTTGAATTTTATGGAAACATCAGAAATCATAAATATCGGTTCACGGTTGAAACGTTATGATGGAGCTCGAACAAAATACAAAAACATTAGGATAATATGAGATCCTCAACAAAAATTATGCTGGTGGAACATATCAATAGCTTTGTCAGAATTTCTTTAGTTTTTGTCGTTCTGGAGATAAAAAAGAGTACCTAATAAGGTTATATTCATATTTTTATATGATTTCAGTGATATGACAAATCTAAAGAGCGGTAAACAGGTGATAATATTTAAAGTGACACTTAATAATTGTCGTTAATTATTGATATTAGAACACTATAAGTGAAAAAAAGTTAGGTAAGTTTTCTTTTAACTTAACTGGTTTCATTTTTGTCTGATACCCTCTCTATGTTATAAATATACAGGCTGAGCATATACACAGAGATGTTGTAATAATTTCCATATGAAGCAATGCATGGCAATTTGTGGGGTGAGGGGGCTTCAAATTCCGCCCACCTCAGTATTTTCCATTGACCGGTCTATAGCCAAATAAGAAAAACTTTAAACTCTGTATTAGCTCAGTGAATATTCCATTCTAATATTCTATTAAAGTTCGAAGTTAATAACGAATGAATCATATATTAGGTATTTTGCACTTTAGTCTTGTAAATCATTATATTCAGAAAACTTACACATTATCGTGTTAAAACCCGTAAAATAATTACAATATGTGTAACAAATGCGAAAGTCTCATACAAGTATTAACTTTCACATTGTTTTGTTTTAGTCATCTTTCTTTATAATCTCTCTATTTTATCTTATCTAAATAGCATTAAAAATATGAAATGAAACACTACACGACGGATTTGAAAATTAGGATATTAAAAAAATAAAAAGGTTACATTATAATATTTTTATTAAATAATTATAAATGGTAAAATAAGATTTTTAACTAATTATGATCACCTTAAATTTTAAATTAAGGATCACTTGACTACAAACGAAACAAGATTTACTCCTTACTATTATTGATTACCTATATTATATACCCACCTATAGATACATACTTATTGATTGTCACCTTGATTGTAACGTTATAATCATGGGCGGCGCCAAGATTATTTTCAGGTAGGTGCGTCTGCATCTATACATACTATAATAGTATTGTTTATATAGTATTATTAACCAATATAAAATATAGAACTAAACATATATAGCATGTCGATAACGATGAACATACATATATATACATACATCTAAAAACAATACTCTCCTGCTGGTTCAGCCAGGTAAAAATATTTAATTTTTCTCTACGTATTTTTTCCCGACAGGGGGGTGCTATTGCACCCCCTTGCATCCGGCTGCCGGCGCCCATGGTTATAATGGTAAAAGAATATCATGTCGTCCTGTTGTTCATATAAAATTACATATAACACAGTTTAGTGGAAAATAGAATTGATGTTAATTACTGTGATTAAATTATGTATGACAATGAATATGCAAAAGCCAATTTTTAAAATACATGAATACCTGGTGAAATAAAAGAATATCAAAGTAATCATAGTAAGAGGTATTTCTGTTGCTGCATTGTAAACAAATTGTGCATTTCCGGCGGTTTATAACTCATCAGTGTTCTGGCATATGGTAATTGATTCCGGAACTAATAAGATTGTCTATCTCCGTGTTCTAAGGGACAGCGGTCACAGGCAATATCTGTAGTAATAGTATTGAATACTGGCAAATTGCCTCCGCTCCGTGTGAACATGTCGTAACCAATAATCATCTCTCTAATAGCCTTGCGGGGATGGTGACAGAAGGAGTCACATGGAAAAAACGAACTGCAACAAAATTTAAAATAATAAAATTTTATATATTTTTTTATAGTACAGAGGGCAAACGAGCAGTCGGATCACCGAGATGCACGTGATTTCCAATGATGAATATCAATAATGACGGCCTATGGTGTCTATAGGCGACGACATTTCTTACCATCAGGAAATCCGTCTCTTTGTTTGCCTTCTACTAAAATAAAATAAATAAAAGAACGTTTATATTTTAGTAAAGTGGGAAAACGACTGGGAAGACATCCGAAAGATTGCCATTCTCCTTTCGTCCTTCCCTCTAAAGGGCCACTGAATACTCACAAACCATACGAAATGCAACAGCATAGCTGTTTGCATGAATGCACTTTACGGCGGAATTATGTATGTAAGCGAGAGGAAGGATATTAATCTTCATAGTCTTAACTAAATAATATTATAAAGACTCTAGCGGGAATTTTGTCTCTTCGTAATAACGACTTAAGATAAAAAAATATGATCTATATTTATTTATTCACATTCTAGGATAAGGGACAAACGAGCAGGTGATGAACATCCGTAGAACTCGAGATTTTTTCTCGAGGTTATTTTTTGTTCCTACCATGTTTCGCGAATAGTAAAAAAATATAAGAGTTAGATTGGCGAACTGAGTCGTAAAAGCCCTTTTCTAAAAGCTTATAAAAACCTTAAACATATTTAAAGTCCCTCCGCCGGAAGCGGGGCGAGTCGAAGGCTATATTTATTTTCCTATCGAGCCCGGCACGGCAACGGTGACTTATTGAATTATTTACCACGGAAGTCGCCCGTAATGTTTATGTCATGGAACTCATCGGAAGCAGACTAATTTAATTGTTTACCCCGTTTGTCCCCGCAAAACCTCTGCTGATTTTTATACGTAATAGCTTTGCCCCACGATTTGACCCGTTCAATTTGAAAGAACTCACTGATATTATATTATAAACTTCAAGAACAGTTATAAAAGAGTTTCATCGAATTCATATTTCATGGATATATCGGATATCATAAATAATTTAAGTATAATTATAATAATGCTAGTGGAATATATCGCACCACTCCTGGAAGAAAGCCGCAAGTGAAAAATGACAACTTTTCAGGAGAGCATAAAAACTGTCCTAAAAATTTAATAATAGTTTTAAAAATATAAAGTATACAGCAAATTATGTCTTAATGCAGCACCGAGGTGACTACATATTTGTATTCATGACTTACTCACTGTGGGATAAAAAAACACCAAAAAAGAGTGTTGCGTACCTATTTTTGGAAACCATAAAAATACTTGATTGAGTAACTCTAAATATTGCATTATTGACGTATTATAAAGTTCTCGCAATTTGATATAATTGCAGATATCCCTTTTTAAGCCATAGGAATTGGACGTGATTCCAATTTGTATCTATGGTTTACACGTTTTTTCCACGAGAAATTCATTTGTATAAGAAGCGTTACTTACTCTTTCCTTGTGTAACATCATCTTACTTCTGTTGTATCTGACATCACAGCGTTACTTAAGTAAAAAAGTATAAAAAAAATTGCGTATTATCAAATATCCAGTTTTTTTAAAGATAAGTTTGAATATAAATTGGTTGCATTTAAGAGTAATGGTAAGAGAAAATGTATAAATAATTAAATTTAAAGTGAAAAATTTGTAAACGATGAGTAAGTTCTATTAACAGTTCAAATTTCATAAATAAAACACCTTACATAAATCAAAACACATTTTTTGAACATATTTTGAACAATGTACAATACAATTGGTTTTCTGATTGTGTATTAACATAAGTACTGTAAATTTGCGTTTAATAGGTACATATTTTTTAAAATAAAAAATATTTATGCAAGTATGAAATAAATAATTCGACAGTTAACCTTTTTAGTGGGTACAGTAAAGACCAGAGGTTCCCAATCTTGTTTTGTCTAACGGCCAGTTTGTAAATTAGATACTTTGTAGCGCTTTCCATTTTTTTTTCACCTTATAAGCCTATGTTATAACATTGTCGATTTTTAGACCAAATACCGCCCCTCTCTAGGCTACCAGCGGCCACAACGGGGCGTTATCGCCCGTTTTGGAAAAAATGGTATAGACAATCCATATTGAGCAAATACTGTACAATAATAATTAAGCTGACTCTTCTTCAATATTATCCCCGTTTACCTGATTGCGGCCGTAAATTATTATTAAAAGTTTGATTGTGCGGTGATATTATATGGTTATCCTTACATAAACTTATAAGGTGTTTGTACAGATTTGCAGATATTGACAGTGATGTCATCACATAATTGAGTTAAATAAGATTGCCACCCTATATCTCCAAAACTTGGCGTTTTTTGACGTCTACCAGCTCTATCTACTACATCAAAATCGAAATAACTATTGTCGTCTTATCATAAAATTCATATTTTATTAGGAGCCGACCAGGTATCGATGGATCTACAGCAATCTATTTAATTTTAGTCAAACATATTTTTGCTCCTGAAATGTTCTATACCCAATTGGTATTATTTGTAATTCGCTTTTAAAGACAAAAATCTACCTGTGTCATTTCTTGAAGATAATATTTCTGTCCTTGTATGTTACAATTTCCAATAATCGCATTCTTCTGGAATACACAAAACATGTTTTTTTTGCTATTCGCAATACACGAATGCACTGAGTCGCCTTCATTATGAGTAGTAATAAAAACATGTGAGTTATTTTAGACCGAATTTGATCGATGTGTGAATATATAATGTAAAAACAAAACGGTAGTATCTCTTTTGACCTGTGTGTTAGTTATCCGAATAAAATGATACATTTTTTTAATCTTTTGTCTGCTTGAAATTTTAAATGACTCCACAAACAGCTAGCTATCTCATTTTAGCACTTTCAGCATGGCAAACGGACCATCGTCCAATTTTTGTCAAAATATTATAGATCGTAAAGTTGTAAACAGAGTATTTTCTTTTATAATGGTACAAAAATCTGACTGAGGCAAGCTCAAGACCTCTAAATCAAAACAGGGCACAGATTTTGTTGTTGCGTCAAGTGTTTTTTTTTCTCGTCTTTAATTTGTCTTATTTGCTCTTTATTGTTTGTGTGTAGTTCGTGGTCTATTTTTGATTGATTGAGTGTTAACTGAGAGTGAAAACTGTGCATGCTGAGTTTACCTAATAAGTGATTGTTCCACATTAAATATTTGTTATGTAAATGTTATGTTACTTTATTAAAGTGTATGCAATTGTTGGTGAACCAATTAAATATGTGGATAAATGACCTCGTAGATCTATCACAATTTGAAGTTTTTGCTTCATCAAGACTGTGAATAGGATCCTGTCCTTGATATTCAAAGTTTAAAAAAACCTTTTTTGCAAACTGTTATTAAAACATGCCTATTTGTAGCTCGTAATAAATAAATCAACGTTTGCAATCTAGGCACACGTCACATGATTTTCATTGGCAATACGTATTGAATTTGGTTTAACATGCTTTAGAGTAAAATCCCACTTACGGTTCCCAATTTCTAAAATGCATTTAACGTGGATATTCTAGCATTTTCAATATTTTCAAAATTTTTTTTTATAAGAACATGGGTTACCCATAACTTTAATTAACTTACCGTTTCTCTCTTTCTTTGTGAGTTTTGAAACATAAGGTGTACCTGAATTTTTTTGAACTAATTCATTATTTTCAGGAGATACTGAATCCAGTAGTTTTGGTAAAACCGTCTCAACCCTTTTTTCCCATATATCAAGCATTAAACAATAAAAATGAAAGTAAAGTAAATAGTTGAAGTTGACGCAACAAACGTAAAGATTTCAAAATTTAAATTATGATTGAATAAGTTATGTGTATTTTCTTCGGTCTGTAATAGTTTTTGGGCTTATTAAATAATTAAAGTTGACATTAGATATAGAATCAACAGTGTTTTTAAGAATGATTGTAGAATTCCTTTGAAGTAATTATAATTACGTCTAAAAAGATTTCAAACTCTGGCTATAGAATGTACGCATACAATATTTACATACTAGATTATCAATAAAAGTTTCGCAGAAGAAGTAAGCAACTAAACTTGCACAACGACATTTGCTCATTAATTCCCTAAAACAAAAGAGCAAATATAGTTATAGCGAAGATATTTTAAATATTTTCGTTAAAGATTTGCGTATTTATAAATATGCCATTCTTATTATGGAAAAACTGTATTTTTTTAAGTGCAAATGTATAAAACGTCGTTCTTACGATGGAAATATGTTTATTTTAATGTTGCAAAATTTTACATATTTACGTTTATATCCAAAATTTTTGGAGATGAATTTATGAAAAAATTGACAATATGTATTAGCTTTTTCTTGATTTTATATGTAATAAAAAAAAATTCGCACAAGTGCAATTGCAGCTTTATTCCAGGGGTGGTGCGATATCTTTGGCATTGTCTGAATTTCCTCAGCTTTCGTAGTATATTTATTCATATTTTTATACGATTTCATAGATAAAATGACAAATCTAAATAGCTCAGATCATTTAGTAATATCATTATAAAATGATCTAAGCTAAATAGCGATAAAAGCTGCAAATGTGCAGTTCCTCATAACTTTTTGTGGGATACCTAAAGCTTAGTAGTATAGTTAACTGTTGTAAATTGATATTAGAACACAATTTAAGTGAAAAAAAAACACATAGATAAGTTTTCTTTTAACGGATTTCGTTTTTGTTTGACACCCTCCCAAATTATAGCTAGCTCAATATAAACAAATCAGCATTTCATCTTATTTAGAGAGTTAGTGCTACGCTGAATGTATGCATGTAGCCGAATTGGGCCGGCATGAACGGGGAGGTACCTCTCGTTACACAAGACCGGCGTAGAGACAGCTGTCGCGTTTAGTGCGGTGTACTAGTAGCCGGTAGTCCATGGAGGTGAGAGGAGGAAGGAGGGCAACGCACCTGTTTATCTCAAGACGGATGTCTACGGGCGTCGGTAGTCATGAGAGTGGCTTCGACTGCTCGCTTGCCCCCTTGTACCATAAAAGAAAATTGTGACTTTGTAATTTATTGAATTTTAATTTAATCATTATTTCAGAAAACTTACACATTATTTTTTTGTATAGGGGGGCAAACGAGTAGACTTAACCTTTTGATGACTACCCATACATGGTTACAGTAGACACTATACATTGCTCCGGCTGTTAGAGCGACCCCTTTCGTGATGAGGACCTGTCCTTCAAAGGGAACCGGCCAGTCGCTGGAGTATACTGTTGCTGATAGATCTAGGATACCCCTCGCTACAGCGGCAGAGGGGCTTTGCAGGTTTTTAGTCGGTAGGGGCACGCTTCTTGCCGAGTCTAACACACCCTTCCGGATCCCCCAGGGCTGGTTGCAAGGTGCATGAATGCAAAAAAATACATGGACATCCACAAAATTGTCATGCAGATTACTTTCCTTTTCTTCCTCCGCTACAGTTCTAGAGTATGCTTCTCACCGGATGCTCACAAACGGTACACAATACAACAGCATGACTGTCGCTTTACGGCGGTCTACGTATATGAGAAGGAGGATGAATATAAATTATAATCTTAGGTAAATAATATTAAAAATATGAATTTGTATGAGTGATTCTTGTTCTTTCACGCACAAAACACACAAGAGACTTGAAAATTTGGCAAAAATAAGACGTTAAAAAATCGTAATTTTAATGTTAATTAAATTTAAATAAATAATGTAGATACTATAGGTTTGACTGGCCACCTTACACTATATGCAGATAGATGACACGTCTTTTTTATTTCAACAAATATATTCATGAAATTATATTCAATGAACAAAAATATCTAAATTTACTAAATAAATGGCTAAAATATAACTTATTAACTATCAATATAGCTAAAACTTCATTCATCATTTTTTCAGACAAAAATAAAAAGATACCCAATTTCATATTTGTATTAGCTGCGTTTCGCGATTTAACTCGTGTAAGATGAGTTGTCCTTGAGGAAATATTGAAATGAAAAATAGATGTTGGCCGATCCTCATACCTATTTGATATGCACACAAAATGTCATAGGAATCGGTCTAGCCGTTTTGAAGGAGTATGTTAACTAACATTGTGACACGAGAATTTTAGATCTACGATTTTATTTTTAATTATTCTATACCTACTTTTAAATACACAACCCCGACAAACAGACTAACGGACAAACGGACAAACAGTCGAACAAAAATAAATTAAAAAAACATTGAAAAGTGTTCTGATACTATCGTCCCCAATTAGTATTTCGTAAGTTTATTCAATGTATATACTCACGAATTTTAGTGTTTTGTATAGATGTATAGATGCTAATTACTGTATAGATGCTAATTACTGTGATTGAATATATGAATATGCGGCCAATTTTGATAATAAACGGTGTAGATATAATATTGATTCAATTAAAAATAATTGAAAGTAATCATTGTAAGAGGTATTTCCATTGCTGCATTGGAGACAGATTGTACATTTAAAGAGGCTTATAGCTCTCGAGTGTTCTGGTCTTGTAATTGAATCCGGAACTAATAGGATTGGCTACCTACGTGTCCTAAAGCGCAGCGGCTTTAGTCAATACCGTTAATAATACTATTGAATACTAGGTCTAGTCTAGTCTGTCTATAGCCGGATAGCCTCCGCTCCGTGTGGTTTTACTCGGTTCGAAATCTGACATAACCGTCGCTCTATATAAGCCTTGCTGGGATAATGCTAGAAGAGGTTTTCACGCGGAAAATATGAAAGGTCGTAATACTACTACAACAAACTTTAATGTAATAAAATTTTATATCATATTCTTAGGGAATTATTTTTGTACCAACTGTCTACACGATGGTGCATTTCTATAGCCATAATTAATCTAGACAGTGAAATAAGTGACATGCGCCATTTCCACTACCTATATTCAAAAAATTTCGGCGTGTTTACAGAAGTGCGCTAAAACATAATTTCCATTTTGCAATAACTTTTTATTAAAAAAAGAAATTGAAGAATACTTTTAAATACTTAGAATGTCCTAGAAAACGGGACACTTGTTTTCATTTTCGGCGGTGCCTGCTGTCGGCGGTGCCTGCTGTCGCCGGTGCCTGCTGTCGGCGGTGCCTGCTGTCGGCGGTGCCTGCTGTCGGCGGTGCCTGCTGTCGCCGGTGCCTGCTGTCGGCGATGCCTGTTGTGGCCGGTTCCTGCTTCCAAATTGTAGAAAACTCAAGTTTAGACTGACATAAAATATAGCAATTCTGGCGGTATTGAGATACCTCTGTGAACTTAGCATGCATAATGTGACAAGTGTCCTTATTGATTATTTTTTTATTGGAACGTATTTCAAATCGTTTGTACAGGATTGTACCAACTTTTTTTTGTTTGTACCTCAATATTTAATGAGGGCTCCGTAGGGCCCAGCATGCATTAGTCTTCAATTTTGATGAAATTTAGTAGATATAAATAAAGGTAAAGTAAGGTAAATTAAGAAAAGCCTAAAATTGATTGTACCAAAAATATTTTTTTTTGGGTCATCTGAACCTTAACTATGGGGTTCAAAAACTAATTTCCTTTATTTTACGCAAATAAAGGATTGTTTGTACCTTAGGCAAATCGATGCATGCTATTATATGATGACATACATGATATGCACTAGATCCCATTAGGTATTTCACCAGGTTTGGTCGTTTGTACCTCAAAGGAATAGGAGCTGGGGCCCTTAAAATAAAGAATTTATTTTTTCCACAAATAAAAGATTGTATCTGCGCTAAATCAATGCATGCTATTATATGGCGGTACCCAAACGATGGAAGAGCTACGCGGTCAGCTAATTTAATAGGATTTGACGTTTGTACCTCGAACGTTTGGCAACTGGGTCTCAAAAACTATAGATTTTGTAGTTTTGCTGATTTTCAAAATTCAATGATCTGCTAAATCGCCGATATTAATGTCTTTTATTCCTTAAGACGCAAGTCTGATACCGAAAGTGTTAAACTTCTGTGCTACATATATAGTTATTCTATTGCAATTGCCACATGTTTATTGATTTGAGCAAGAGTGTGGAGAGTGCGTTTTTTTTTATGGTATAGGAGGGCAAACGAGCAGTTGTAGCCATTTTCATGACTACCGACGCCCATAGACATCTGCATAGACTACAGATGCGCTGCCCCCCTTTCTTCTCTCACCTCCGTGGACCACCGGCTACTTACACACCGCACGAAACGCGACAGCACAGCTGTCAATTCACGCCGGTCTCGTGTAAGCGAGAGGTACCTCCCCGGTCGTGCCGGCCCAATTCGGCTGCATGCAAGCATCCAGCGTGGCACTACCTCTTACTAGTAATTCATCATTTGCAAGAACTATTTAGCAGTGATCCTTCTCACTCAAAGGAGTGCTTAGTGTCCGAGCTGAGTGCTGACTTGACATGTGCCCAGTCTTGCTGATCTACTTGCTATTTTATAAAGACATTTAAAAATTTTATAAATATGCCATAGTACTTAACTAAAAAAAATATTTCAATGATTTGCTCCTAAATCTATATTGTCTAAAATCATTATTATTTATTTGTGTTACATTTCGTAATACTTAAAAGTACCTAAATAAAAATCAATTTGACAACATAATATATTTTTGCTAGAAGAGACGGATAGTTATTATTATATATTTAAGAGTTATACGTTTGTTTATTGTAAATTCACATCACGCTAATCGATCTCAAGTTTCAAGATTCATAGGCCAGGACTAAGCGTCAGCTTATTATACATAGGTACATAACAAATACGTAGTTTTTAAATATTTCGTAATAATTAAAATAATATATTTTAATAGATTTTTTGTATATTAAATGTATATTCTTACTGGTACACGAAAATCACACAACCTCGCCTTCTTCTCAATCATCCACCATCATAAGCCCATATGCTGTGTTACCTCACATCGCCCTGCCCAAATTTAATTCAAACGTTGTAGTCTGGCCCACTTATAGCACAGTCTTTAGAAGCCTCACTAATGATATGGCAAATCATTCCGATGCGGTCAAACTACATTATTTGGTTTTGTGGCTATCGGGCGAGGCACTGGGCATGATTTCATATTTAAAAATTAATAATGAGAATTTTAATATTGCTATAGACGTTTTAGTGAAACGTTATGAGAAGCGTCGTGTTTTAATAGAAAGCTTCGTAGATATCATACTGGATCTTATCTATCTCACAAAACATAAATACAATAGGTAGGTACATGAGACACAAAAAAAGATATGAAAAATAGTTAAAAAAAAAGATTAAAAACAATTTAAGTATATTTTTTGCATATTCATGCACTGTGATGCAATGTAAGAAGCACTGAAAAGGATGTCACGCGGCATACGTCAGAGAATTTCAGTTCACCGGCACCGATTTTCAGTGACATCCAAAGGTCAGACGGAAAACAATGACATTCAAACAAATTCTGTATTCATGTACGGTCACAGATACAATCACTAATCCTTACGCCTCTAGTGACCCACAATGCGCGTTGTGTAAGCTTGATCTGCCCATGCCAGATAGATATTATGTTTTTGAATCTATAGTGGTGTGAAAACTGAAGGGCAACTTACGTACTTTATTTCAACGCCGCCACGGATCAAGCGAGTCACTACTCACGTCCTACTTCATCCGCCTTTGAGAGAACAACCCAGACAGCGTGCACAGGCCACACGACAGGAACGCTCTCATCACGTACTAGCCACTATAACACGCCTCCCAAGCCCGACCTTAAATACTCGCCCACCTGACTCACAGGCAGACAACTAGCATCAATGACTGATGATGCTGAAGCACACAAAATTAGAAGAACACGAACAACCAGCACTCTCAAATAAAGACTCATACATAAAATCAACTCACATAAAACACGTCCATACACGATCTGCAATATCCACTCATCCTAACATTAGCAATTCAGCACAATTATATAATTCACCAATATTACCTACGTTTTGTTACGTTTAGTTATGTATTGCAGACGTAAACGGACAGTTTCATACAATACGAGCTTTATTAGATTGTCGTAGCAAACTGCCCATTATACGCACAACTTCAAAATATCAGGAGTAGATAACGTAGATAACACACTCAGGAGTCAAAAGCCTCCATATCCATTTTATGTCGCCCTGCAAATAGGTACACGCCCACTATAACGGCCACAGCTCCTATATTTTAAAAAATGTCACAGGCTATTTACCATTAGAAAAAGTCCCTGATCTTGCTCACACAACATTACACCCATCCATCCATTTAGCGAATAGGCACACACACGGATAGGTGATGATATCACACACCAGCCGCTGTGGACCTTATCTTCGGTGCCAACATCCTCGGCCAAGTATTAAGATGGGACTAAGGTCTCGCTAAGCCCAGGCAAGCCTATAGGCTTCGGCACGATTTACGATTTTGCATTAATAGGTCCTATAGAAAATACATTATCCACTCAAATACTCAAATACACTTCACATTGCAGTCAGCTCAAACGATAATGTCACTTCATGACATACGCAGATACTTAGAGAAGTTTTGGGAGTCAGAGGAACCCCAACCTCGTCAAAATCGGTTCAGCACTCTGCACGACCAGTGCGAACATACAATTGCTAGTACTACAATACGTAACGCGACAGGACGTTAAATTCTGGTCACTCTGCCTTTTTTGCACAACGCACCTGAGTTAGGAAAAACTCATGCGATTGCGCTTAGAAGGTTTCGTAACTTAGACAAGAAACTTATCACAAATTCTCCTTACTAAATATGTTGAGTTCATGAATGAATATAATATAAGGCTAGGACACAAGGCGTCACCTTGTCATTCTAGTAAATTTGCAAATAATTCTCACTTTTACATACCGCATCACGATATAATTAAAACCGGTTCATATAAGTTACGCATTGTATTTGATGGCAGTTCCAAAAATCCAAATGGTTTAAATTATTGTTTACACACTCCGGTACACGTCCGGTATTACAACAATGCATCGTTGACATTATCATGTCATTTAGAACACATCACATAGTAATCAGTACCGACATTAAAATGATGTTCAGAATTATACTCATGCACAGATTCTACCAGCTTATCCTGTGGCGGTCTTTACCTTACCAGACCTTGCTCACTTTTGCGCTCAACATCGTAACTTACGGGTTACGGTCGAGCCCGTATCACGCTATCCGCACGCTCCTACAGTTAACGGATGATGAAGGTCATCGCTATCCTCAAGCGGCACAGGTCGTACTTATGTCTATATACGTCGATGACATTTTGTGTGTCAGACCGTATACCAAAGCGTAGTTGTAGAAAGGTCTTCCCGTATATCGGTGGAGTGTGAACCTAGCCAGTCGGTGTGGTAGGCGTAAAATCACCAAGTATCACGATCTCTGCAGTCGGAATCTGCTGGAGCACGGAATCGGACGCTATTTCGATGTGCTCGATGAGTCGATCAATTGCGTCATTTCCGCTATGGAATCTAAACAGGCACGCATAGACGCGGGGATGGTCGTCGCTATCTACAGGCAGACAGAGGATGGAGAGATCCCTATCTTCAAGATGGCTTAGGCGGCGAAAGCAGACATTCTCACCTTGCTAGGCAACGGCCTATGATGGCACCATTACCATTAGGAACCCTTCGTGCGCGACTCCTACTCGGACTTGGCCGGTTTTTTGTAAATAATATTTGAAATTAAAATTTCATTTCAAAAGGTTTCATTATAGCATCAAATGTAGATGAGTTTCATTTCTTCTGTGAAGTAGTGAGTGAGTACCAAGATCACAATGAAGAAAAACGAAACATGTCATAGTTTTCGAAAATCCCAACAAATCTGTAAAATAAATGATAAGTTCAGCGGGCGAACTAATACAGCTTGAAAGAGAACTAATGTCAGATTTTTTAAAAAGTACGATATAATTATTATTAGCGTAATGAATACAGAAGGTTTAATTATTATTTCCTCCTCGAAGATGCTGTTACCTTGCCGTTGTATGTGTGTGTTTGTGGGGGGGGGAGGGTCCTAGTGGTGTGACAGGGCTACTCATACTGGACAAGCTTGACTAAGAGCAACTCAAATGCGGTGTCCTCCATCCGTAATAAAACATATTAATAAGGTAATTCGTAGAATTAATAAAATAAGAAATAAATGTCAGTTAAATACAGTTTGAATATAATAATTATTAATTTAGTGTATCGTAAAAATAATTACATACTCAAAATGCAATATTATTCATTTGAACTGTGCTGTATAAAAACAGGTAGGTCATCGTATTGTAGCACAGTAGGTATATCTCCACCGTGCAGTGGTCAAGTAAGTACACACCTTTAGAACTCTTTTCGACTTATACTTAAGTATCATCATAATTAATTTAAGAGCCAGGCTCTTTTCTGTGCATTATTTGCCATTATTTATATTTAAGTATAAAGTAGTATCAGGTAGTGCCATGCTGACTTGCAGCCGAAAAAAGAGAAAGACCTTCCGCCACGAAATGCCTGCTACGCTTCTGTGTTTGCACCGGTTTGTGAGTTTAGCTGTAGCCCATCGGAGGGGACGTGGGAATGCATATAGTAATCGTGCGGATATTGATGGGCTAGTAGTCTTCAAGAGGCTCTGATGAGTCGTTTGTCCTCTTTACTTAGTTTAAAACTACTAAGCCTTTTATTTTTATCGCAGGGGAATAAATTTACCCCCCACGTGGTGCCCCCCCCACCATGACAAGGTAGCAGCATCTTCGTGGGTGGGGCGGAAAGTACTCAGCCTAGATTAGTCTAGATTACCCTACGAGAAGTAGAGCAAAGACCTGTACTTTTCATTTTGTCTGGTACGAACTTCAAAAATAAGTTTGTGTTGTTAACATGTTAAGCATGCAAACTCTTGTACGCATTCTTATCCATATACTGCAATATCCAAATTATGTGTTCCGGCGAATAAAAGTAATATATTATAATTGTCTAGGCGCACGGCAGTGCACCCGCCAAATCGAGCAAAAAAGTGGCACGGCTGTACCATCCTTTTCTCGAAGCATTGCAGGACAATTTCGATCGCCTATAACTTCGTAGTGGATAAAACAGGAAGCCAAAATTTTCAGTATCCAAGCAGACATTGTATATAAAGAATGTATTCCAAATTTCATTCAATTTAAGCCAGTAGATTTGAATTGGAACTTGTCAAAGTTTCTCGATTTTGTCACTCACTGACTGACCGATCATCATAAGTTTAAGGCACTTCTAGCAGACATATAAGCTCCAAATTAGTATTTAGTGTCAACCACTCCAGGCCAACTGGCCACTGGCCAAGTCGATTTATTTGTTTAAAATGTAAAAGATTTTTAATATTGATGTGATAATAGATTAAGACAGAAGCTTCCTTAAGTAGGGACTAAATAAATTAACCGACTTGGTATTGGTATACAAGACAGTCATTCGACTGATCCTGATGTACCTATGGCAGCGAAACATGGGCTGTAAGTTGTAACCCAAAGACATGTACATGCTATCCAAGATGTCGAAATGAAGATGCTACGGTGGATATGCGGTGTGACCAGGCTCCATAAAATCCGCAATGAGTACGTGCGAGGTAGCCTGGGTGTACGCGATATTGCCGACAAATTGCAGGAGAATAGGCTGAGATGGTATGGACATGTCAAGAGAAGGCTCCCAGACTATATTGGAAACAGGGCACTACAGCTTCCTTCCCCGGCGAAGATCAAGAGGGCGGCCCAAAACACGATGGGAGAGTATAGTATTAAAAGATATGAGGGAGTGTCTAAGTGGAGAGAGAGGTATTACATGGATTTCACAACTTTTTGTGGTAGAAAATCTGAGCTGCTAGACTTGGTTTTTTTTACAGGATGTTTTAGGGGGGATTTAAGTTTATTGACATCAGATTAATATCTATGTATCGCGGTTTAAAATGAAGAAGAATATGCGGGCATACATAATATATCTTGTATGGAAACAAATACGAATTTATACCTATCTTGTACGCTATATGAATTATTCAGTCAGACGAAGAAGCGGGGGCTCCGTCTTTGTCTGACTGAAAAGACTCGCGTGTGGATTACTAACCAGTACTGCGGTATTATTTGAGTTGAGCATCGCGGATTGTATTCGGGTTAAACCCTGACGGTGTTGTCTGAGGCTCCCCCCCCCCGAAGATGTTGCCAATTTGTCGTGATGGGGGAGCTTGCGTGCCTCTATGGTCGCTAAAAGGCTACCCAAACCGGACGGGCTTAGGAAGAGAGGCCAGACTAAGAGCAGCTCAGCTTGAGGGTCCTCTATTCGTCCCATTGAATCAGCAGATGGCGACATGAATTAGGGCGACCTGCAGGTCTGCTTTGGACAAATTGGTGGCGTGCTCCGTTGGAGTTTCGGGATCAGTGGTCTGGATGGAAACCTGACCCCATTGCAAGATTCCGACGTTGTAGTAGGGACTATACAGAGGCAGCTGCAGACAATATACCCGGTTGGGCCAGCTGGGCTCTTGGGTAGTGAAGTAAAGGTATTCCTCTGCGTTACCAAAAAAAAAAATATATTTTTCGTTTGGTCTCGGGTAGTGCAGTAAAGGTATTCCTCTGCGTTACCAAAAAAAATATATTTTTCGTTCGGTCTCAGGCTCGTTCCGTAGTTAGTTACCCTATATACATAATAAAAAAATATTTTAACGTTATTATATAAAGGAGGATGGGCAAAATGTATGGGAGTCTGGTCTAGTTGATCAGTGCGGATAAACTATTTATCAATGGAAAGGGTATGTGTTGTACATTATTTTTTTGTATTTCACCAAACATGTAACTAATGGGGTTCTCTGAGTAAATGTCAAAAATAGGATTTTGGTCACTTTTGGCTGAAGCGCAAAGAAAAACAGATTTTATAACTATGAAATGTACGCATACACTTCGAAAAACCTCCATTGAATAGAGGAGCACAGAGCTTTCTTACATCACGCCTGGGCATACCACCTTTTCACTGACATGAACGCTGCGTCGGCGCTTCATAATTTCTCACTCGCTCCAACGTCGCACTCGCGCTCAGTTCTCACTCGCACCCACGCCACGCGAGAGCGAGAATACAATCTCGTCATACTAGAGCCAAACAGTATTACACCTAATATATCATAATAAATAGAGGAATTGAGGGGAGAAATGCCTTCGAACACTATTATTGCACATGTTTGACTGGACGACGTACTGTTGGAACATGTGCCCACGTAACGTTTTTACTGTGGTATTTATGCTGGGCTCGTCATCAAGATACATTAATATCGCCTGCAACTCACCTAAATAATGTAAAAATAGATACTAGCATCATGTAATTTCAATAAACGACATTAATATATGTTTTGTTTTTTTTTTCCATATTTTTTGTCATTAACTCACAAACCCCAATAGTTACATGTTTGCTCCAATAAAAAAAAACAATGTACAATTGAAGCCCTTTCCATTGATACATAGCTTGTCCGTACTGAGTAAGTAGACCAGTTTGCCCATCCTCCTTTGCCCCAAAAACCTATGCGGTTTTTTATACCAGCAACTTTTTATGTCTATCAGGAATATCATGCCTTATTGCATTGTAGGTAATCTTTTAATGTCGTTGTAGCTACAATGATGAAAGTGACCGTACTACTGGCAGTCTGCGCCGTGGCAGCAGCTTACACCGATATGGACGACAGCCTGAATGTTGAAAATCTAATTGAAGACGTTCCGACACTGCGAGGAGATTTACTCTGCTTCCTCGATAAAGGGCCCTGCACTGATCAAAATCTGGGCTATAAAAGTAAGTGAATCTCTAATATAGTTTATGGATATAGTAATTATAATAATGGAACTGGAACTGAATTTCGAAGCATTAGAGCTAATATGTGATAAGAAAATAAACCTGCCAAGCACTAGTCGGACTTGCTTTACAACTTATATAAATTGACAAACTTACATTTTGTACAAGATAAATTACATGTACAAGTTTGTGATGTATTTTGTCTGTGATATTATTATAATTACCAATGCTTAGTATTTGTTGGCTAATTAACCGACTAGCAGCGCCCCGCAGTTTCAGCTATCTAAATTTCGAGCCCGTATAAAATAGAAAATCATCCCATTGCATCCCATAGGAACATTTTTCGGGATAAAAATATCCTATGTGTTAATCCAAGTAATATCTGTGTGTCAAATTTTATGAAAATTGGTTCAGCAGTTTTTGCGTGAAGGAGTAACAAACATACAAACTTTCGCATTTATAATATTAGTAAGATGACTGTAGCCAGTGATTTAGGTATGTAAATAGATATAATAATAATAATAATATCCTCCTAGCCGATTTCGGCTACGGCGGCCGTCTCTATAGAGACGAGCCAGATACGCAGGACAATATTATAGTGCTCAAGTGTGCGCGCAGACACAAGTGCACTCTCTATTCCCTCACTCTCATATTCCGATGGGACGGCAATCCGACACGACCGGTGAGAGATCAGGCGCAGGACCGACGGCTTAAGGTGCTCTCCGAGGCACGGGGGTGTACCACCGCCAACTTCCTGACTCCGGACTGTTATTAGAAATTGAAAAATCCTAATAACAATTTTTGGTCCGACCGGGGATTCGAACCCAGGACCTCATGTCTGTGGTTGAACACGCTTACCACTAGCCCGCGAGGCAGTCCTAAATAGATATATCAGTCACATTACCCGTCTTATTTTTAAATAAATGATTGTTGTATAGCAGTTAACTAGTTTTTTATGTTCCATTTTTATTTTCAGAGCATTTAATGGAAGTTGTAGATGATGGCTGTCGGGAATGTAATGACAGAGAGAGACATATGTTTAGAGTTTTCATCTACGGGTTGAAGAAACAGTTACCCGATGAATATGAAAAGTTTAAGGCCAAATACGATCCAGAGGGCAAACATTTTGACGCTGCAGTAGCGGCCGTACAAAAATACTGATCATAAGGTTGGTTTGTACAAAAATAAATAAATAGATTAGTGCTTGTCATTCAATAATATTATAGTCTTTTATTACATATCCCGTTTTCGAGTCGTGTGCCAAAGAATCTTACAAGCTGTATTAAGCACACTTCGCAGTGTCCGATTGAGCTGACAGTGTTTTTATCGGTACCGGTAACCTGTTTCTCTATGTAAGCATCTTTACACGATACTTCCGCAAAGATACAGCTATGCTTTGCGCTTCACGCCGTGTACGGATGTGAGTTTAGAGCGGGCCATTGAAGGGACAACACGTCACGAGCATTAGCTAGTGAATATACAATTTATATAATAGACGTGCACTTAAAGTAATACAATGTAGAGTGCGTATCGTTTTATATTCAGCAGTTATTGTTGAGCGACATTGTAGCTATTAGACCTCTGTTATTCGTTAGACTATCTCTCCATTATACAATATCTATACATATTATATGTGTGAAAAATTATACTTCAAAATATATAGTAAAGCATTATGAAGCATTTTTCCTTGCTCTGCTAATTTTATTTTGTTTAGATTTTGGATTCGTGAATTCAATATCCAGATTTCAAAAATGCTCCTGGAACGTAATAACAGTCATGATGTCTTTGACTACTCCTCTTTCTTTTATATATTTGGATACACCTGACGTGAATGGTTATTTCATCGCTTTATCTAATATATTCGCATTTCTAATTTGTGTCCTATTTCTGATACTTACACCTGAGAAAAACAAGTGGTTCTTTTTCCAAAAAAGTTTATATGAATTGGATTTGCAATTACAAAATCCTAGTAGCAAATACGTTGAAATAAAAATAATATTCTGTTGTATTCTAGCATTTATTTTTCCATTCTCTACATCAACTGTTTACAGTATTTCTCTGCAAGACTGGGTCCCATTAACTATTGGTTTAACTAAATTCGCAGAATACCTGATAACAATATTGTATTCTTTTGTATTCTATTCAATTCATTTGCGACTAAATAAACTGAAAGAAGCTGTACAACTATATTTAAAAGGAAGCTCAAGAACGAACGTCGAAGTTACCTATTTTCAAAACTATTACATGAAATTAGCAGATTCCCATGCATCCACATGATCCACATGTAAAAAAATGTTTTGATCGCTTACTAAGTACTGATAAATGTATATTTGCAAACGTTGTTGAACAGTCTTACGTAGTTATAACTAATACGCTTTATGGTCGTAGCAACTATTGACGACCGGCTGGCGCCGTGGTACAGAGCTCGGATAAGCGGAGCATGTTACGTCAGGGGTCGCGGGTTCGAATCCCGCCTAGGTCACGGATGTTTATCTATGTATTATATGTATTTCTATAATAAAAATCTTAAATATATAAAATTTCTTAAATTTATAAAAACATATTAAATATATTCCGTTGTCTAGTACCCGTAACACA
>LUGF01024083.1:108916-121466 GCA_001625245.1 Calycopis cecrops
AAAAAAAAAAAAAAAAAAAACTATCAACTCGGAAAGAGATCGTAATCGCCTCGTCTAGAAAAGCGAAGACTAGAGTAAAAACTAAAGACTAAGATTAGCTACGTTACGTTTTCCATTAGTGTGCGTTGAAGTATGAAGTTTTATACAAAGAATACTGACCGGCTCGAGGTGATACGGTTACGACCCCTTTCCGAGTTGATAGCATGCAATACCTAGTAGGTGTGTCTAGCAATCTGAGGTGAAATACAGCTCACTCTACCCACTAAGCTACAGTGGTGTTTCTTCACGTCCGCCAGTGTCCGCTACTCATACGACCGCCACTTCACCACGTGCTCGTGGACTCTGCTCTAAAGAGTTAGTCCTTTGAATCTTTCAAACCTGACATATTGCAGTGCTTGCGTCTCGTTTTGCCGTAGAATTCGGTTGCATACCAAGCCTATGTACAAACCTTTCTACAAATTAACTACAATACAATATTACTAGTAACTTGTGCTATGTTCGGGAGGCAGGCACATACAACTACATTATAATTATAATTTGTGTTTTTCATTAATTATACATATTTCAGTTTTTTATTGTACCTATATTGAAATGAGTTGGTAAGTTGGTAAGTAGTTTTTCCGTTATCGCTCCCGAAGATTAATTGTAAAAGTGAGAATATACACAAGCTATCCAATTGTAGAAGACTACAAACATCACAAAAACTGAAAACAATCATTATCACAAGAAATCACTGCAGAAGATACTTTTCAACATTACTTAAATGTGAGTGTTTACTTGAGCTTAAAGAAATTTGATTTGTCACTCTCACCTGTCACTACTGCAAATTATAATTATACACGAAGTGAGTAACGGAAAAGTTCACCTTGCAAACCAGTGATACCAACTTTATACAAAAATACGTTCCGTTTCACGCAATCAGAAATCACACGACGACGTTTAGTTATTGCTAATTACCATGTCTTCATCTACTACAGAAATGACAACGATGTTAATGAATATGATGCAACAAGAATTTGAAAAACAAACTATTGCAATTACCAACTCAGTTTCTAAAAACGTGATGCAGATGATTCATGAAAAAATAAAACCGATATTAGAAGAAAATAATCTACTCAAGATAGAAATACAATCATTAAACCAAAAAATTAACAACTTGGAAAATATGTACAGGAAGAATAATATAATAATCCACGGCATAAAAGAAACCGAACATAACTACACAGACCTAATTAAAATAATGTCTGAAATATTTTTAAAGCTAGAAATACGGGTCGAGTCTTATGACATTAATAAAATGTAAAGACTTGGTAAAAAAAAATACTGGAAAGATAAGGCCAATTCTAATCTCACTAACTACCCTCAATGAAAAAAATCGAAATTTTAAAATGTAAAAAGAAAAGGTCAATAAATACTTATGTAACTGAGGATTTTTCGAAAGAAACTATCATGAAACGCAAAGAGCTACAACAGCAGATTGAGAAGGAAAAAGAGAAGGGGAATGATGCTTACATCAAAAACAACAAGCTAGTTGTAAATCAAAAAGATAAAAGGAAACGCGAGAGCTCAGTATCACCCTCTACTCCTCATCAAGGACCCCAAAAAGCTGTCATAGCTCCAGCTAAACTGCAAAAAACGGATCCCTTTGCATACATGAGACCTAGGTCACATTCCTTAAATGAAAAAAACAAACCTAAGGCATAGGAATTAACAGACATCGGTAAACGAAGAAAAACACAAATAGTAAACAAAAAACATATAAATAAAAAACAAAGCCCCAATCCGGCTGGTCATCGTGGGGTTAATGACCAAAGCCCCCTAGATTTTAAAAATAGGACACAACCAATATATATTTCAACATTAAACACGAGAACGCTAAAGTCACCCGAATCATTATATGAACTGGACTTGTTCCAGTTCATATAATGATTTCCAGTTTCCACTCCAACCAATAAAATAATAAAATGGGACATAATCGGCTTATGCGAAGTCCGACGTTCCGAAGAAAAAATAGAAGATCATGGCGCTTACTTACTTTACTACAAGAATGGAAATACACCTGGAAAATACGGGGTAGGATTTTTAATAAAAGAATATCTGAAACGTATGATAGAAGAATTTATTGGAGTGTCAGATAGGATAGCTGTCCTGAATACAACCCTTCCGGGTTACAAACAACCAGTCTCGATTGTGCAAGTGTATGCTCCTACGGAGACAAATAATGAAGAAATTAAAGAAACTTTTCACAACGAATTAAGGTTAACGATGGGGAATGTCCACAGCACAATACTTGTAATGGGCGACTTCAACTGCCAAATAGGCAAAAGGAAAAATAACGAAAGCAAATTTTTGGCACAATATACGACGGGAAAACGTAATCAAAACGGTCAAATGCTAATGGACTTTGTGCATGAACATAACTTATATATTATGAACACCTTTTTTTATAAAAAACCACATAATAGATGGACATGGATATCCCCAAATGGCAATGTGAAAAATGAAATTGACTTCATTATTACGAATAAACCAAAAATGATAATGGACGTTAATGTTATTAAAAAGCTGAACTTCAACACTGATCACAGAAAGGTTCGCGGGAAAATTCAAGGAAGGCAACCAAAAATAACTAGAAAACACGGGACTAGAGCACAGAAACAAAATATACATTTACCACTACCAGAAAAGACTCTGATTTCCATGGAAGCATCGTGATACAACATAGACATAACTCAAAGTACGCAAGAAAAATATGCTATTCTAGAAAGTAAATTAAGAGAAATAGAAAAAAGTGTCACAACATCAAAACCAAATAGAGACAAAGTAGGTGAAAAAGCTAGAGAGCTAATAAAAATACGCAAAGCATTACAACAGCAAACGCCAAGAGATAGAAAAGAGATAGCAAATACTAGCAAAAAGATCAAAGAAAGTATAAGAACACGTCCTACCTGGACGTGTTCTTATACTTTCTACTATCTTACAGATAACCATCGAAATACCCATATAAAATTTCAACCCAATCGGTCAAGCCGTTTAGAAGTTGTCATTCCGACAACAGCGCCACCTACCGGATCCAATTGTATTTTTTTACCATCCAGATAACCATCGAAATACCCATATAAAATTTCAACCCAATCGGTCAAGCCGTTTAGAAGTTGATATTCCAACAACAGCGCCACCTACCGGATCCAATTGTATTTTTTTACCATCCAGATAACCATCGAAATACCCATATAAAATTTCAACCCAATCAGTCAAACTGTTTAGAAGTTTACCCGTTTTCCCATGGGAATAAAACATTTTCCCAAGGTAGTGTCTTACAATAGCCGAATTGGGCCGGCACGACCGAGGAAGCACCTCCCGCGTACACGAGACCGGCGTGAAGTGACAGCTGTGTTGGCGCGTTTCGTGCAGTGTGTAAGTAGCCGGTGGCCCATGGAGGAAGGAGAAGAAATTTTCATCGTATGGAACGGTTATATCCACCAAGAACACCCTCGACTGAACCGGTCCAGCAGTATTTATTAATAATATTATTATTCAAATAGTTTTTTCATAATCAAATTTAAAAAAAAAAAATGTGTGCTCACAAAACACTGCTTAAATACTTTTTTCATAAGCAAATTAAAAAAAATGTGTGCTCACAGTACACAGCTCAATAAAGCATTTTTCAAATACGTTTTAATATTCAAAACACTTTATTTAAGATAAAATGCAGCTCAGTATATTTATATAGTTTACCAAATTTTGAAAAAAATGCAGGACATAATGTTATCACTCAAATAATTATTAGGTCACTCAAATATTATCAAGTTTCTCATTTTGTATTTTAAGCAGCTGAAATTGATGTTTGTAAATTGCTGTTTTATTGATTTCTCGTCGCTCGCAGTCAGTCGCTCACTTAGTAATTCTGTACGCTAATTTCATTATTTTTGACACCTCAAATTTTAATTTACAGTCACTCGTTTAAATACTACCCATTAACAAATACACAGTTAAGTACTTCCATGGCCTCCTCGTATTTTAATGAATGTGTTCTCATATTCTTTAAGCAAATTTGGTTTTTGAATATGGCGTAATAATTAAAATAATAATATATTTTAATATTTTTTTTGTATATGAGGTAAACTTATATTCTTAGTGGCACATGAAAGATTAAATCAGCACACAACCTCGCCTTCTTTTTAATCATTCACCGTCACCAACCCATATGCTGTATTACCTCGAATCGATCTGCCCAAATTTAATTCAAACGTAGAAGAATGGCCCAGTTTTAACACTGTCGTTAGAAGCCTCATTAATGATATGGCAAATCATTCCGATGCGGTCAAACTACATTATTTCTTTTTCATGACTTTCGTGCGAGGCACTCGATATGAATTCACTTTAAAATGAAATAATGAAAATTTTAATATCGCTATAGACGTTTTAGTGAAACGTTACGAGAAGCGTCGTGTTTTAATCGAAAGCTTCGTAGACATCATACTGGATCTCCCATGTTTTTTTTTTCTCAATGCTCCATATACCTACTGATATAACATAAATACAATAGGTACAAGAGACACAAAAAAAGAAAAGATCAATAGCTTAAAAATAAAATTAAAGACAATTTAATTATATTTTTTTTCATATTCATGCACAGTGATGCTATGTGAGGAGCACTGAAAAGGATGTCACTCGGCATACGTCAGAGAATTTCAGTTCACCGACACCGATTTTCAGTGACATCCAAAGGTCAGAAGGAAAGCAATGACATTCAAACAAATTCTGTATTCATGTACGGTCACAGATACAATCTCAAATCCTTACGTCTCTAGTGGCGGATAATGCGCGTTGTGTAAGCTTGATCTGCCTGAAAGAAACTTATCACAAATCCTCCGTACTAAATATGTTGAGTTCATGAATTAATATAATATAAGGCTAGGTCACATGACACCTTATCATTCTAGTAAATTTGCAAATAATTTTCACTTTTACATACCGCCTCACGGTATATTTAAAACCGGTTCGTATGAGTTACGCATTGTATTTGATGGCAGTTCCAAAAATTCAAATGTTTTAAATTATTGTTTACACACTGGTCCGGTATTGCAACAAGAAATCGTTGACATTATCATGTCATTTAGAACACATCCTATATTACTCAGTACCGACATTAAAATGATGTTCAGATATTTCTGAATATATTTACTCATGCACACTGATCACAGACTCTACCAACTTATCCTGTGGCGGTCTTCACCTTACCTCCTTCCATTCGTCGCGGTGTGTGGGCGTTAAAATCACCAAGTATCACGATCTCTGCCGTCAGAATCTGCTGGAGCACGGAATCGGTCGCTATTTCGTTGTGCTCGATGAGTCTATCAATTGCATCATTTCCGCTATGGGATCTATATAGGGACGCATAGATGCGGGGATGGTCTTCGCTATCTATACGCAGCCAGAGGATGGAGAGATCCCTATCTTTAAGATGGCTTAGGCGGCGAAAGCAGATATTTTCTCCGACGGCATTCAGCTTATCCCAGGCTTACAGGTTCAATGTGTAACTTTAAGCCTATACAGGGTTAGTTTTTAGTCACCGGCCAAATTTTCAGATGTGGTTCAGAAGCGATAATACATTCGATTTATGAAATAAAACAAATAAGAAAAATAATATAAAAAATATTTTTGTCCCGTACGAAAATAAATACCGTGTGGGTAACATAAGTGATCATTGCCTCCGCACGCAGTGAATACGAAACACAATCAGCTGTTGAGGTCAACACACTCTTAGGGTGCTAATGAGTGTAGGTATATTTACGGACCGTTTCAAATCGATGTTTATGTAACAAAATATTACAAATAAGACGATAAAATTAAAACACACCTTTGAAATGATGTTTATTTCCTTATTTTTAAATATGGCCGGTGACCAAAACCTATCCCTGTATATATACTTAGTCTGGCCATAAATACTTATTGAAACATAAAAAAATCAAAATACTTTTGAATTTGGAATCTTTCATTTTTGACATTGTTCACTGTGTTTTTTGTGTTTTCTCATTTTGGCGCCAATACATTGTACAATATTTTGTAATATTAAAATGGAGTGGGGTGATAAATAGAACAGAATCGCTTTGATTGCATTACACAAAGTAGGTATGGAGCCAAATACAATTTTTAAAACTCTCCACACATTGTTTTAGTCAAATGTGTGTGTACCAGGCTATTAATAGGTACAATTAGACTTCCTCTGTTTGTGACAGAGAAAGATCTGGTCGTCCACGTAATGTTCGTACGAAAAATGTGGTCAAAGCAGTATAGGAAAGAATCCGAAGAAATTCTGTCCGAAAGCAAAAGATTTTATGTCGGGAAATAAGGATAGCGCCTTTTTTTTTACTTTTTAATAAAACTAGAACAATGTCGTGTATTTTAAGAGATGACTTAGGACTTGCAGCCTATAACGTCGTATCCTACGAATAAAGGCAAGCAACTGCATAATAACAACTTTTCAGGAGAAACATTTTTTTGGTATCATGTCTATACAACTAGTTACTTTTACAATGTTAATGCTTAAATTATTGTTGTATAATGCTAGGGATATTGTGAAGTTCTAAAAATGATTAATAACTCTATATTTCTTTAAAATTTGTCCCTTAAGTCCGTATTCTCCGATTAAAAAGCAGGTGCCAAAGAAATAAAGAACGTTATGCCTTTTTTCGTCGGTATATTCCTGAAATTCGAAATATTATACGCAGAATAAGACCACAAAAGCGTTTAGGACTAACAACTCTTTATAATATTACACATGACATTTCCGTGGAAGAAATTCACTGATGTAATAGCGCCTTTTATCTACGGAGTTTATGAAATTACATAAAAAAGAGTACAAACATTAATTATTAACCTTAAACTGTTAACAAAATGAAGCTTTTGTACCTTATAATCTTAATATTGCATCAAATATATATAATAATATCATAGATTTGGTATATACTGTCACTTTTTAGTGGTAATTAGAATAAGTGAAATAGGCCACTGTGACTGCTGTGGCTGTTTTCGCCGGATGATTTTAAAGACAGCAATAGTGGCTATTTTTAAAACATGATTTCTGCATTGTAAAAAATTGATATCCTGTTATTTATTTTATGCATATAACTCAGAATTAGTAGTAGATTTTAAATAATCAATAAAAATAAAAAGTCATTACAGCCACAGTGGCTTTATTCGTAGGATACGACGATAAGAGACTGGTTATTTCATAACTGATAAATTAAAGATGAATAGGGTGGTAAAACCGAAACAACTGCTGAAGCGGGACGCAAAGGGAGGTCACAGAAAAATTCTGTTTGCGGAAAAATTTTTTACAATAGAACAACATTTTAACAAAAAAAATTAACGTATTTATGCTCAAAGCCCTAGGGAAGCTTCCCAATTAGTCGACAGAGTCCAACGTGGGCATTATCCGACTTCAGTGATGATTTGGCTATATTAGCTATGAAGGAGTGACAGCCATATTTTTGTGAGAAAGGTATCAAAACATCGGAACAAGTGAATCAAGATACCATTCTTGAGATGGTAGGTAAGCCCCTAATAACAACATGTTCAATAACCAAGTATGGTCCTTCCAGCAAGACTCGGCGCTGGGTCATTAAGCTAGGTCCACGCAGTCTTGGTTGGAAGCGAACTTCTCGGACTTCATCAGAGCTGAAGACTGGCCGTCGTCTAGTCCCGATCTTAATCCGCTGGATTATGATTTGTGGTCAGTTTTAGAGAGTACAGCTTACTCTAAACGCCATGATAATTGGAGTCCCTAAAACAGTCCATACGATTAGCTGTAAAGAATTTCCCCATGGAAAGAGTGCGTGTTTCTATTGATAACTGGCCTCAACGTTCAATGGACTGTATTGCAGCTAATGGAGATCATTTCGACTAAGCTTTTTATATTTTAAATTGTTTTATATTTGTGTAATGAGCTAACACGCTGTAAAGTCATGTTATTTGCAATATAAAAAAATATTTTTCTTTGCAACAGAACTTATGGGTAAGGTATATAAAAAAGAAATCTGTATTTACGTTAAATTGCACCCAGAATACTTTAAATTGAAATCCGATGAGAAAAATGATAGAAATAAAACGAAACTTTACCGTTCTTGGTGTAATTTAATAATTATAAAAATTATGCCTATATACAGGCTATAGACATTTATAACCATTTGCCTGATAAATGTAAAGATTTAACATTTAATAAATTTAAAAAGGATATCAAAAGAAAGTTTTTATAACTTAAATAAATTTATAGTAGGTAAGTATAAAATAATATTTTTTAGAAGTAATAGACAAATTATTTAACTACTATTTGACAAATATATTGTAATAATGTTAAATATAGTACTAGTATTATAGAAAGTGTCGTTTCACCCAATTTGGGCAAACATTTTGGGTGAAACGACTACTAACCCGTAATTATTGAAAAGTGCTTAGTAATAATTATATTTCTATTCTTACATATTTTTGTGAATGTGTGTGTATGCAAATGCATATCTTTGTTTTATTATTTATGCTTTTTTCTGATATAAATCATGACAAATTTTGGATAATATGATAATTATCGTAATAGCAATAAGTAATAGTGAAATTAACGAAATCTAATATTTATTACTGAATAAAAACGTAAGATGCAGAATGAAAATGTATGTAAAATTAGATTAATTACTTAAAAAACATGTTATAAATATTTGCATGCTAAAACAGCAGGATATGTTGGAAACTGCTACTGTGTAAAACACCTATTTTGTATATCCATTTTCGAGCAAATAAAAATTCTTTCTTTCTTTGATTCTTTCTTTTTTTCTTATATACTAGAGACATTTTGCGGTAAAGCATTCTTTATATCATTGATTTTAGCAACTATTCGATCGGAAGAATAGAAAATAGAAATTGTAATAATATATTATGTGATAATTACGTCAGTTACGGCTAAAATCCGAATTGCGGCTACACCTACTTTTAGCCGGTTAGAAATAGGTGTAGCCACTTTGTCTAGGTTAAATCTAGAATTAGCCGATTGTTTTCTGGTAAAACTAGGACCGGAAGGTCAGAACTAGATCCAGCCAAATCTTAGTGGCTAATACCCGGTCTATATCATGTCTTACAACTAGGTTCAACCAAATCGATTTTCTGCATGGCTACCGACGCCCATAGACATCCGCATAGAGGATATAGAGATATGTTGCTCTCTTTGCGGACATCCCTCTATATGCCACCGGCTACTTACACATCACACGAAATGCGACACAACTGTCACTTTACACCGGTATCGTGTAAGTGTAAGGTATATTTTATAAAACACATGCGTGCGAAATTACAGTTCAATCATTGATCATTATCATCAAGAAGGTATTGGAGAGTAAGAGCCTTCGATATACTGGAGAGGTATATAAAGTAATACCTCTCCACTTGACGCACTGGCTTACGTCACTTTATTTAGGCATAGGTGCCTAGTAATTAGCAGAACAGTATTGAAACCAGTGGGGTGGAATGCGAGGCCAGTGCAAGCGTCTCTCGTCATAGTCTTACAAAGTAATGACAGTTACATATTATGTATATATCATTACGTTATTAGTATAGTATATCATAGTAAAGTTGTGATGTCTATGATGCAATAAAGAAATTTGAATTTGTAAATGATATCAGCTCTTTACACCTAAAGTTCTTCATTTTGTGATATTTTTATATTTAATTGACTAGATTAAATCGATAAATTCATTATATTTATTGCTCCTTGTTATATTATACAGTATCAATAATGCACTGTATATTAACGTTCCATGGAATGGGGTAGATGGCTAAATATATAATGTGACTAGAGTGACAATAGGACCAATTTCAAAGTATCTTCTTCTCTTCCCAGCGAAAACGGAATCATCAACGTTAGTTTACTCAAAATCAAGTTCTAAGGTGACCAACATAAAAACATACATCGAATGATAAAATTACAATTTTAGAAGACGGCTAAAATAAAGAACGAAATTTACGCGGGTGAAGGACTTAACCCGCGTAAAGGAGGCTGGCGGGTTTCGGCCTGAACACCTACAGACATAAACGTAGTATGTAAAAAAAGATTATTTTTAGACAATTGTATTTCATTCAGTACTTTTATCGTAGAACCTGTCACAGTCGAGAAATAAGTCTTAAATCGTTTAGCCCTAATGCGACTAATCGATTTGTCGAAGTATCGATTCATAAGCATATAAATCATATTTTTTTACATTATTTTACGCTTCCCTATACTAATTAACATTGTAAACGGATCGTTTGATTAATAACACACATAAGTATATTCGATACTACTTCTTTTTGTAATTTTTATTTAATTATATTATATTGTCTCCTGTGATCGATTCTTTGTTATTCAAAGAATCAATCCTATTTATTTCGAACGGCAACATATGTCATTCTGACGCATGACGTTTAGGTTTAAAAATTAAAGACTGTTGTTTTTGTTTCGGCGCCAAAACATACTTTGTATATATTTTAATTAACAATAATTTGACGGGAAGGGAAGCCATAGTAGGCTATTGTTGTAATTGTTTAATGGGAAAGCGGACAGTAGGTTGCTGGGCCCATATAATGTCAATTATTTGGTACCTTAGCTGGGCTCGCTATGAAAACAATATCCGACCGCCAGCACAATCTTTAGATAATATATTATTGTGTTATGACAGTGAATAAATAAAATATATATTAAAATAAGTAACGGTTTTTTATTTATTCCATGTGACAACTAGATTATGGTGCCATCCAGGAATCTGATTATTACGTCTTGGTTACGCTGATTTGAATGATTGTAGAATCTTCTGTAGGTAATGCTATTGCTTGGTAGTAGTTGTAATAATTTTCTTAAGTAAAATAAAGAAAATAAACATCTTCATAGCTAAAACAGTTGACAAGATTGTCATTTTGACATCTTAGTATATAACCTAAAATGTCAACATAAATAACATTATAAAATATTTTAGACAAGTTATTAGAAGAAAATTGATTCATACACGTCTTCGTAATCAACAACACTAATTGGAAACCTTACAATGATCTGTGTAGGTGACCAGGCCAAACTGCTCTAAGAAACCCGCTAGCCTCCTTTCGTTCCCGTCAAAAATAGAATATAGTCCCATGGCATCCCTTAAGAACATTTTTTTGGAATAAAAATCCTATCCTATCCTTTGTGTTAATCCAAGTTACCCTCTATGTGTGTGTCAAATTTTCTTGAAAATTGGTTAAGCAGTTTTTGCGTGAAGGAGTAACAAACAAACAAACATACAAACTTTTACACATATAATGTTAGTAGGATAAACGCAATGTTAAAAAACACTCAACATTTGTAATCTCATTGACACGTCATAAGTTCCAAATAAACTAATCGGGATTTTACTTGGAAACTAACAGCCGTATTTATAAAGAAGTAATGACTAGCGGCTAAGTAGTTACTTAGCTATGCAATTACTTGCGACTAGAATTCTCAATTGAAGAATCTTATTTTATAGTGAAGTAATGGTGGTTACTTAGCTAAGTAAATTCTCTAGTAAAATTCAAAGCTTGATGGGTGTTTCTCTCTGACAACGCTTTCGTCTTACGTTTCGTTTTGTGAAAATTCAAACGTAAGTTCTCAATTATTTTTATAAATATTCCAATAACGATAGATAAAATAACTAAACATGTATTTTTGTACAATATTTATGAAATTTTTCGACGTTAGACACATTTTATAACTTTAAAATGATATTTTAAATAAAATAAATTTTGAATAAAACAATGTATGTATGTAGAAATGGAACGTTTGACGTGATATAATGCAACCAAATCTGATGATTACCTGTCATAATGCAATAGTTACTATACTATGCAACTTTTTATCTTACTTGCTTAATATATTATCATATTTTGTGCCTAGTTGTCAGACTTACCACCAAATCTAAATACATTGAGTTGCGCTGCATATTTTATAGATGCAAGGATATCCTCCATCGCCAAGTAATACACCATCAATTTCATTATTGCCAAACATTACATTGATTCGTGAATTTCTAAATATTGCTATCATGAGTACTGCCTGCCCAACGCACTACTATATCGTATATCATTAAATTGGGACCACCAACTACCTGCACATTGAGTGAAAAATACCTCTTACTGTTTCGATACTGCTCTGTATGCATTATGCGTCTAGGTTTTGTGATTTTATGTGTGCAATCAATTGTACCTACAATATTTTTGAGGCCAGGTGCCTATGCGACCGAGCTCCTCAAAATCATCTTTTATTTTTCTGAAATTTGTGGGAAATTTGACAAAATCATGCATTGACAATGCTAATGCACGACTCACTCTTTTCACTATGTGGCAAACCGTTGCTTGTGAAATACACATAAGATCTCCGCAAACGATCTGGAAGCTCCCGGTTGCGTAAAACCGTAAGGCAGTTAATAATTGACACAATGGACTTATAGGAAGCCCTCTGCAAGTTTCTTTTTCTAAAGATTCAGCAACTCGCGGTAAAATTTTGTTTATAACAACA
>LUGF01024083.1:128086-142884 GCA_001625245.1 Calycopis cecrops
AATGACATATTTGACACCTTTTGATTCACATCATTTTCATTTTGTTACATTCGGCCCCAGAAATGCATGGAATCGTTTCAGTCTCCTTTTAAGTGTGTGGGAGGTAAGTTTAATAGAAAGGTACCATACCATTCCAGTATTTTCTTTGAAATGATAATAAGGTTAAAAAGTTTTGTTATCTTCTTAAGCGCTCTTATCACCTCGTCTATTGTAATGTTATTCAATTCAATTCTGTATTTTGCAATTGTAGGTAATACATAAGGTATAGCACAATTTAAACCGACTACAATTAACCATTTTTGGTATGCAAAAGTAGGCACATGTTTCATCATTAGTCGATTAAAAAATATAAAAAAAACATTTAGTATAAATAAATGTAAATTACTATCAATAAAAAAATATACATAATAATAAACATGTCTTAATTCATTTCAATTAAATGTTGTCAATTATCTATTAATTACAAAAATTAAAAATAATGGTTCCTAATGTCAGATTAATTTTATCAACAAGTAATTTAAAGTTCACAAGATAGCACAAAATAAAAATGAAACAATTTATAACTTGTAGCAATCAGAACTTTTGGTGAATGGTCTTTTCTATTATGATTTTATTTCTTTAAGATATTCACATAAATTATAAAAACATCCTTTTATTAAATATCTCTTTAATTTTTGTTTAAACATCTTTCTTTTCTTTATCCTCTTTCTTCATCTTCATCTTCTTTCTTCATCAGGCAATCATCAGGCAATCAAATAGATTTTGGGAGCCACACAATAACACTTCTTCGCATGATTTAAGTGCGAGCGGTTATAGCTTTAAGTTTATTTTTATAATGAGTAGAATAACATGTTTCATATTGTCCTAGATTCTCTTTCACAAAGACTACGCATTCATCTATAAACATAGATTTTACCGTTACAATGTTTAAATTAATAAAGTGAGATTTGCAAGTCTCCTCTTTACCTATCTTACATATTACCCTAATACATTTCTTTGTGCTCTCAATGCTAATAAAACGTCTGTAGAGTTACCCCAAAATATAATTCCATATCTGATATGGGGTGAGACGTACCCGTGATTCGCTGTTAGGAGTGAAGACATACTTGCGACATTCCTAAGCTTATTGAGTGCAAACGCACTTTGATTTAATTTCCAGGAAATATTATAAATACATATATACAGGGTGACTTGTAATTGGACCAATTCCTTGTAAGGAGTTGTAGTAGAGGTCATTTGCAACAAAATTTTCAAAGGAAAGGAAAGGAAATAAAAAAAAAAAGGTTTCAAAGTTATTACGGTTTCATTGTTTTTTTTTCTAATTTTCCGACTTCTTACAGAAAAAAAATATCTAAAATAAATTACTTTATTTTGAACACCACCTTATTTTTTTATTAATAGCTTATAAATATCTTATTCTGATTAAAACAAAACATAGCAATATTTAGTTATAACCGCCAATTTATAAGGCTTGAAAATTCGACATTGTTTTATTTTTGTACTTTTTTCAAAAATAAACGCAAATTACTCAAAAAAATGTATGACACTTGGTATACGTTAATAATTTCCTTGGTTTATACCCTTTCCAAAATGGTACTAATGTTATTGTAAATTTTAATGATAGTTCGTATAAAACTTAACTTACACTAAGCGAGACAGCTTGATTTTTAGAAATGCGTGTTTGTCGGTACCCTTTATCTTTTGTTTACTGATGAGATGTTGTGTAAACAATGAGACATATTGTTTCGCTAATTTCGGCATAAGTTCGGTTCATTTGTTTAACCAGCAGCATAAATGCATAAATGCATTTTTAAAATGGACCACTTTCAAGGTATTTAAATAAACCTAGGTAAGTTAGTTTCTACCACCTTGGCGAGCAGACGTGTTGTAGTTAATTGACTAAAGTGCTAATACTTTGACTAAGTAACACCACATTTGTTTCACAAAAATGGCTGCTTGTAGTAATGAATGTCTGAGCGACGGTAACGCTACTGCGGCGTGCGTAGGGAATATCACATTCGTTTTCCTAACCGCCGTTTACCAGACGTTAGTTCACGTCAAGTCATACATATGTATATGTGTTCTTTCCATGTCAATTTACTACCCAAAATTAATCCTAGTAATTTATTTACTTTAGTTTCATTTACTTGATATCCGTTGTAGTTTACATTGTAATTCTCAGAAGTAGTAGTTTGTTTGAAATTCATTATTTTGGTTTTATCATAATTTAGTTCATTATTATTAGTATTAGGGTAGTATTTAAACGAGTGACTGTAAATTAAAATTTGAGGTGTCAAAAATAATGAAATTAGCGTACAGAATTACTAAGTGAGCGACTGACTGCGAGCGACGAGAAATCAATAAAACAGCAACTTACAAACATCAATTTGAGTTGCTTAACACGTTCATTGCCAGTCACGCGATATCGCGTGATGCGGCCCTTTACGAATGGGCCACCCACGCGATATCGAGTGATCACTACTAACAAGTATCTATGAGCGATACCCAAGCGGCCACAGTGAAACGGAGCAAGATATGCACGTAGGCCACTAAGGAAGGGATCGAGCTCTCGTAAAGTGGGCGTGGCCATGAGCCATCGTCTATTGTTTTTACATGTCAGCGGTGCCAGTGCGCGTTCCGGCGTTTGAGTTAGATGAATTATTTGAGATTTTGCTTCAGTTTTACCGCATTATTTATTGCTTTTGCTGTGTCAATGAAACGAAATTAGTTTTTGTTATTTTGTATAATGAGTGATAAACCAGGACTATCTAAGAGACTTTCTACAAGACCGTATGGCCAATCACGCATTATCGCGTGACAAACATTTAGAGTATAATACACCTTATTATTATAAAGTAAAATAAATTAATGATAAAATAACTTATTTTTGAACTATTTACAATGCAATTAACAAATAAAAAAATCTTGGCCTCTATCAAAATTCACTAATGGCAATTAACGTGTTAAAAAACAAAATGAGAAACTTCATAATATTTGAGTGATCTAATAATTGTTTGAGTGACAACATTACGTCCTGCAATTTTTTCAAAATTTGGTAAACTATTTATATATACTGAGCTGCATTTTATCTTAAATGCAGTGTTTTGAATATTAAAACGTATTTGAAAAATGCTATAATGAGCTGTGTACTTTGAGCACACATTTTTTTTTTAAATTTGCTTAGGAAAAAAGTATTTGAGCAGTGTTTTGTGAGCACACATTTTTTTTATAATTTGATTATGAAAAAACTATTTGAATAATAATAATAAATGCTGCTGGACCGGTTCAGTCGAGGGTGTTCTTGGTGGATATAACTGTTCCATACGATGAAAACACACTGCACGAAACGCACCAACACAGCTGTCACTTCACGCCGGTCTCGTGTACGCGAGAGGTACTTCCTCGGTCGTGCTGGCCCAATTCGGCTATTGTAAGACACTACCTTGGGAAAATGTTTCATTCCCATGGGAAAACGGGTAAACTTCTAAACGGCTTGACCGATTGGGTTGAAATTTTATATGGGTATTTCGATGGTTATCTGGATGGTAAAAAAATACAATTGGATCCGGTAGGTGGCACTGTTGTCGGAATGTCAACTTCAAAACGGTTTGACCGATTGAGTTGAAATTTTATATGGGTATTTCGATGGTTATCTGGATGGTAAAAAAATACAATTGGATCCGGTAGCTGGCGCTGTTGTCGGAATGTCAATTTCAAAACGGCTTGACCGATTGGGTTGAAATTTTATATGGGTATTTCGATGGTTACCTGGATGGTAAAAAAATACAATTGGATCCGGTAGGTGGCGCTGTTGTCGAATTTCAACTTCTAAACGGCTTGACCGATTGGGTTGAAATTTTATATGGGTATTTCGATGGTTAACCGGATGGTAAAAAAATACAATTGAATCCGGTAGGTGGCGCTGTTGTCGGAATGTCAACTTCTAAACGACTTGACCGATTGGGTTGAAATTTTATATGGGTATTTCAATGGTTACCTGGAAGGTAAAAAAATTCAATTGGATCCGGTAGGTGGCTCTGTTGTCGGAATGTCAACGGTTAAGGTCTTAAAACGAGTCGCCTCAATTTGATAATTCTGTGAATTGAGGGAGCTAGTGGGGGCTAATGTAAAGTGGAATCATGCAATTTTGGCTGCCGGAGATGCGCCGAATTGAAAAAAAACGGTTTTTAGGTAAGAATTACTAAGCCGTATTTTTTTCACAAATAACCTGAAATCGAGTATTCCGTGAGTGTGGGAGGCTTAAGGATGTTAATATCTATTAACATAGTACAGTTTTAGTCGCCAGAGATCCGCCAAATATTTTGTCTTTACATAAAGAATTTTTTTTATGACTTGCGGACTGCATATGACTCACGTAAAATGGCCTGAAGGCGAGATATGTGCTACACTCCGTTCGAAATAAGGGAAATAGGATTTGCCAATCCACTGGACTCGCTCGCTTCACTCGCTAGTTGTGTATAAATATATTCTAACACAACCTAACCCATCCAAGTATGACTCTAAAAATCACACTTTGGCTATTAACACCCTTATGCCTCCCACACTCACGAATACTCACGAATACTCGATTTCAGGTCATTTGTGAAAAAAATACTGCTTATTAACTCTTACCTAAAAACCTTTTTTTCCTATCCGCGCAACTCCGGCAGCCAAAATTACATGATTCCACTTTACATTAGCCCCCTCTAGCTCCCCCAATTCACAGAGTTATCAAATTGAGGCGACTCGTTTTAAGACAGCGTCCATGTCAACTTCGAAACGGCTGAACCGATTATGTTGAAATTTTATATGGGTATTTCAATTATAAACTTAATGGTAAAAAATACAAATGGATCGGAAATGTCAACTTCTAAAAGGCATGACCGATTGGGTTGAAATTTCGTTGATTCGTTGATTCGTCGCCCTGCCGCGCGCTATTCAAATTCGCGCGCAGCGAACAATCTGTACTTTTCATTAAAAAATAATATAAATATAAAAAACACAACACCTCAAATTGATTATCAGTCATCCAAACAGTAATAAAGCAGCTCACTAAACGTAGCTCAAACTGAACTTTATAGCAGCTCGTTATGTAAAACTTCATTTGGAAAAATCGTCTCGTAACTTAATATTACCGCTGCCCGCTTTGTATTTCTAGTCGCTCACTTAGTATTTTTAGTCGGTGACTTAGTAATTTCATCGCTCAGTTAGATTTTTAATACGTGAAATGGATTAATCGCAGCTCACTTTTTGTAAGCTCGTTTTGAATTTTATTATTAGCCAAGATTCGTCGTTAGTTTAGTTTATTTTTCGCTCACTTATTTTTCTACCGCTCAAGTTATTAATTACACACACAGTATTATCAGTCGTTAAGTTATTTTTTATTCGCTCGTTTTATTATTCCCCTTAGTATTAAGCCATCTAATTATACTATCAAATGTTATACATATTTATCTCGTCATCTATATTAGACTTATCTTCATTTACAAATAAAACTGTGATGTTATCCGCGAATAACGTCATAATATTATGTTGATTTGTAATTTTTACTAAATTATTTAAGTAAATGAGAAACAGTAAAGGGCACATAACACTTCCCTGAGGGACTCCATATTTACTTATTAAGGGGTCCTGCTATTTTGGGGAGTTGTGTTGAAGGGTTACTCGGAAAGTCTTCATTAAGAAAATATTGGTAGTATTAGCATCGCGTCGGTTATATAACTTTTCATTATCTGTTAGCAAGTTTCCGCTTATATCTTTAATAAACTTACTACATTTGATATCTAAACTTTTAGTATGGCGTTGTTTGGCAAGTTTAATAATTTCTTTGTCGTTTATGGCGTTCTCGAGTCTAGAATATAAGTAGTTTCTAGAGTTTTGCTCTCTGTTGTGCTACTACATGTTTAGCAGTCTTTATAGCAGTTTTGTACTTAATGCTGTCTTCCTCCATTCTTGAATTCCGCCATTGCTTAAATGCCTCTTTTTTTGCACGGTCTTAACTTCTATGTTTCACCATGTGAGATCTTTGTTGGTATACATATAGCCCACCCTTAGAAATTCCAAGCTTCAGTTTAGCTTCCTTTATACAGAATTCCTAGAAATCGGACCACGTGTAAAATGAAAATGAAAAAGTTTTTATTCAAAATTAATTACAGCCGGTTCCACCCTAGCCCTGTCCTGAGAAGAACCAGCGAAACAAACTCAGCGGGCCTCAAGTTGTGATGATATGTAAAAGTAAAAATTATAAAAATACAAATACATTTGCATATCTTCCACTGAGCTGGTTATGTTATTAATGTTATCTGCCATTCTTTTATGATGTGTGCTTATTAGCTCGATTCCTTTGTCAGTATTAAAATGATGATATTTTATTTTATAGAATAGAATAGAAATAAATTTATTAAATGCTCCATAAAACAAAACAGACAAAATGCAGTACAAAATATAAATACATATAACAAAAAGAGAAAAAAAAAAGAACAATTTAAGTCCTTGTTACATTTTATGCATGCACAATGATGCAATGTGAGGAGCACTGAAAGGACGTCACTCGACATAAGACGGAGAATTTAGGTTCTCCGCACCGATTTTCAGTGACGCCCCAAGGTAAGACGGAAGGCAGGGGGCAATTTTAGGGGTTTTATTTACAATATGATTGATAGGGTAGGCGATTGTAGAGTACACTATTGTAGAGCGAAGTAACGGGTTGCCAATTCGGACAATAATGACAAGTCAGCGTCTGTCGGGTCATCTAGTAATATTATATATTTTTGTTTTTTTTAACTGTAGAGGAAGGATGATGGGTGGATCCAGCAGTATAAACTCCATGTCGTATATCCGAGGGCACAGGGCGGACTACAACGGCTGGGAAAAACTGGGCAACAAAGGGTGGAGCTATGACGAGGTAACAAACCCTTTGTACAACAAGATTAAGGAGGGCAAAATATAAGAATGACCTCTATGCGGATGTCTATAAGCGTCGGTAGTTATGGAAATGGTCACTGCTCGTTTGCCTTGTTATACTATAGAAATAATCTACATGTACTTCTCTGATTCTCGAGTGGCAACCCTGGAAAGCGTAGTGTTGGGCGGCCTTTCACTAGATGAACGGATGACGTGGTCAAGTTCCCTGGATGCAAACAGCTTGCGGCAGTAACCTGTGGCGTACTCTAGAGTCTGGGGGGAGCCTATGTCAAGCAGTGGACGTATTCTGGTTGCTGCTGATGATGATGTATTGTTACTGTTATTTGTCTCAACAGTTGATAGTTGGAAATAAGGTAATATTCTGTCATGTTATTAAAAAAAATACATAAACATGCCACATACTACAGATTATCATCAGAAAAGAACTAATAATATGACACAAACACCCATAAATATTATGAGATCTATGTAATAATAAGTCGGTTTATTTATAAAACTTTTACGTTATTGCATAATCTGGGGGATTATGGCTGTGCCTGACTAAGTCGAGCGCAATACAAACGCGACAGTACCATAATTTTGTATGTACTTAATACTTCATAAGACAAGTCCTCTTTTTGCTTGTTGAATCTGTTACCAGCTTACAACTTACTTTGGAACATCTGGGGGCACGGTAATGCCTCCGCAAGTCGAGAAAAAAGCGGCACGGCCGTACCATTCTTTTTTTGAAGCAATTCAGGCCAATTTCAATCCCTTATAACTTCGTTGCGGATAAAACAGGAAACCTAAAATTTCAGTATAAATCATTCAATTTAAACCAGTAGATTAAGGATTGCAACTTGTCTTTGACAAGTTTCTCGATTTTGTCACTCACTGACTGACCGATCATCAAAAGTTTAAGGAACCTCTATCAGACATAGAAGCTTCAAATTTAGAATACAATTAGTATTTAGTGCCTAAACCAAGAAAACAAAAAATAATTTATGAATTCGGTCCAATTTTCTAGATACACCAACTGCATGAATATATATGTTAGATTTGCAGTCGGATTGCAATAGAATACCAGGTGTAGATAGATGTATGAGGCATAACGGGAGGGGTACATGGTGGAAAAGGGTGTGTTCAGCCCATGAAACTGAACATTTGCATTGGAAAATATGTCGAAATATTAAAAAATACTATTATTTATACAAATTCTTCTTATTGTCGGTAGGTAGATACCTATTCTATACAAATTCTATGGTAAAGGTTAACATGGCATCTTGCATGCAGTCGAATTAGGCCGGCGCGACCGGAGAGGTATCGCTCATCTAACCTCTCCACGACATGAGACTGGCGTAAAGTGATAGTTGTGCTGTCGCGTTTCGTGCAGTGTGTTAGTAGCCGGTGGCCCAAGCAGGTTGGAGGAAAAGGAGGGCAGTGCAACTGTAGTGCCTCTATCAGGATGTCTATGGGTATCGGTAGTCATGAAAATGGCTCCGACTGCTCATGTGCTCCCATAGATCATAAAAAAAGGAGAGGGCTATGTAGCTCAGTTTCAGGGCTTAAACGTTTTTACTAGTCCTTTGTGTTATGTTCAGAGATAACTTGTAAAATTATCGACGGAATATACCAAAAACGAAAAAAGTAGGTACTAAGTACTATCTACAAAAAGAAGAGAAGAAAAATTGGACACAAGTTACAATCATTTTTCTTAATATAAATATTCTAAGCACTAATTGTATTCTAAATTTGAAGACTATATGCCAGCTAGAAGTGTTTTAGAATTTTGATTCAGTAAGTGACAATATTAAGGAACTATGACTAATTGTAATTCTTAGTACACCGTGTTTATACAATGGTTGATTAGTTACTAAAATTCAGGATTGTAGGTAAATCCGCAAAAAATATATGGATGTTAAAAAAGGCATGTACTGCTTTGAGAAATTAATGGCCTAGGCGGTTAAATTCAACATTTAATCAATCAAAATAAATTTGGAAAACGGCATAATAATATGTTTGAAGTCGATGATAATGGTATGTTCAGCATATGGTTAGGATGATGTTTGGTAAAATGCAACATTCGCGTTAACTTGAAAAATCATGACTATTATAAATTTATTAAATTTACAGGTACTCCCATACTTCAAAAGATCTGAGAAAAATCTTAACAGGGAAGCACTTGATAGAAAATACCACGGAGTAGATGGTGAACAACCAGTTTCACGATTCCCATACATCGATAGCCCGTCCTTTATGATGACAAAAGCATTCAATGAAAGAGGGTTACCTTTAATTGACTACAATGCAGCTCATCAAGAGGGCTCAATGCAGGCGCAAGCCTTCTCCAAATGTGGAAAAAGAGTATCAGCAAATTCAGCTTTTATTATCCCAATAAAATCCAAACGTAAGAATCTAACGATTAGAACAAAATCCGAAGTATTTGAAATAATCATTGAAGGAAATAGAGCAACTGGTGTAAAATATGTACGTGAAGGTGTAAACTATACTGTATATGCAAAGAAAGAAGTAATTGTATGTGGTGGTACTGTAAACACGCCAAAACTGTTAATGCTATCAGGTGTTGGCCCTCGGAAGCACCTAGAAAGTTTAGGTATACCTTGTAAAAAAAATTTAGCTGTCGGTGAAAACTTACAAGATCACGTTACGTTCAATGGTATTGTAATCGAGCTGCCAAAGAAAACATATACATTGGTAGATCAGGATGAAATACGCGAAGAAGTTATAGAATATAAAAATATGACAGTAAAGTATGGGCCTATTTCTGGCAATGGGCCAGTCAACAGCATCGCATTTCTAAAAACTAAGCCAGACTTGATTGCCCCAGATATCCAGTATCAGGTCGCTCATGCTACTTATTGGAGAGAGTACATGAAGGAGCCGTTGTTATATGAGAGTGTATCATTTTTCCCGACGGCATTTTATGATGGTGTCATACCTAGAACTATGAATGTAGTGCCAAAAAGTAAGGGGTGGCTTCTTTTAAATTCGACAAATCCCCATGGGAAACCATTAATATATGCAAATTACCTTGACAAGAAAGAAGATTTTGAACCACTACTAAGAGGTGTAAAGTTTTTACTGACACTAGAAGATACAGAGGCCTTTAAATGCAAGGGGGCACGCTTTGTACGGGAACCTCTACCAGCATGTATAGATTATGAGTGGGGTTCAGATAAATATTTTATATGTTTAGCCGTAAACTATACGTCTTCGACATATCATGCTGTGGGCACTTGCAAGATGGGCCCCAAATCAGATAAAAAGGCTGTGGTGGATCCTAAGCTTAGGCTATATGGAATACCTAACATAAGAATCCCTGACGCCTCCATAATGCCCGTAATAATAAGAGGAAATACAAATGCTCCTACCATGATGATTGCAGAAAAAGGAGCACAATTTATCATCGATCAATGGTCAAGAAAACCAAAGTAAATAATAAACATGACGTATTAATTTTTCTGCAATTATTGGTTTCTTTTGATATTTATTAATTTACATTCATTCATTCGTAACATAATTACTTTCCATATATACATTTCTTAGTAGACGTCCACTGATGTCTACAGGCCAGCAAACTGGCACCTATTTATATAATTATTATATAGTTTACAAAAACGTTGTCATTGTTTTAATTATTCAGCAATCATTTCTCGCCATCTATTTCTTAATTATTAAATAAATGAAATGCAAGAAGAAAGGTGCAATAGGTTCAAAGATGCATATGAAAAAAGCATCCAGCAGTAGCCATTTTGTAATAAAAGAGGAATAACGGGCAGCAAGAGCATTATGGTGACCGTAAACTTCTTTAAATATATATTTTTATTCTATGTATAATGGAAGGAGAAAGCAGGGCAGCGCATATGTATAGCCTCTATGCGGATGTCTAAGGACGTCGGTTGTCATGAAAATGGCTTCAACTGCTCGTTTGCCCCCATATAACATAAAAAATAAAAAAAAGATTTTTTCTTTCACCCAAAACTAAGCTATTAAATATTATTATTATTATAATAAGTATCATTAATTTAACATTAAAAAACATATAAATAGTAATATGATATTATTAATTCATTGCAATAACAATTCAGTATTAAACACAACATATTTTCTAAAATATAATTAAATATTATAGTAACCAAATACCCCTGTGCCTGTACTGTGTAATACCGGTTTAGTTGTCGTTCAAACAAATTGCACTTTTATCACACGCGCTAACTTCATGATAGATACGGATGCAACATTATTTGCTTATGATTTCCGAGCGTTGGCGATGTACACCGGTGCAGTGTACGGATAAACCCTAGCGGGTTTTTGGTACACCGTATCTGTGTATTCTTTTGTAACTGTTTTTCTTTTTATGATGTAAATAAAAATTAAAATAAAAAATTAAATAAAATATTCTCATCCTCAAAATTGTTATGTACATAATATGTTGTGTGCGCCTGCCTTTGAACTTTCCTCTTCCCCTGCAATGGACCACATTCCGCACAGAATAGGATGTGTTTTGCTAGCTCTTTACTAGCTCTGCAAATTGAACCAACCCTGTATTAAATGAAATCTTTTCTCATAATATGTTTATAAGTTGTGTAAGGGAGTTACTTAGCGCAATCGAAGTGAAAGGCCTTTGGTATATAGCCTGTGGATGATAGGTTTTGCGAGATGATAAAACTCAAGCGCTTTTAAAGTATGTATTAAAATAGTAACAAATGGAAGGTAAGAATTACAAATGACATGAATGAAATTTGCGCGACGGTTAAATTTTACGGATGCTGCTGATTGGTCGAGTTTGAATGCGGACGACTTTCGGTGTTGCCAAGATGTCTGGAGTCTGGACAGCCTGTTAAGTGCTACCGTTTCACTCACATGATGTCAACGTAAAGAAATAGCTACCTGTCGCAAACCATTTGCATTTCGTGTGTTATACAAAAACTTACTAAAGTGTAACCTAGGTATAACCTATTGCAGTGATATTTTGCTAATATCTAACTCACTTATGTAAATTCCTTGGTCTAATAAAGATTCTTATTCTTATAGCCGCGAATAAAATAGCCCTTTAACAAAATATTGAAGTTGATTTAGGAATTCCGCCCAAATCATGAGGGGCTTACACAAATTAAACAGTTGAAGAAACGGTAACCTACTACCAGTGGACCAGTAGTGACGTGGCAGCGACGCAGGCTGCGTGGGCGGTGGGGGTCGAAACTATTTGATGAAAGCGCCTGACTCAATATAATAGCAACTCGCGTATATGCTGCACCATTACTGGTACCAGGAGTCATAGACTTAAGTACTTTTTATTAAGTCTATGCCAGGAGTAAACACAATTTCATACTACCATATCGCTTTTACCTGTGTTGGGGACCTGCCCCTGCCCTCAGGGTTCGTAAAATATGAAAGGTCTGGCCCTCGCGTGCTCTGGGGTCATTAAGTTTAGCTGTAGATGCAATCAAATACTGATTAGATACATGTTCAAGATTATTGATGCGTTAAGGATTGTTCAAGTATATATTGGATGAAGATCCGGAGCGGTCCATGAGGGTGTCTTTTTGCTATCAGATCCGGGGCACTCCACTGCTGCAGTGGTTTTTAGTCGGTAGTGGCACGAACTTCGTGCCGAGCCTATGCACGCTTCCGGTCGATCCAGTACAGGTTGGACGGTGCATAAAGGTGTTTTTCCGTGCGTGACAAAAAAATAACAATATTGTACGAAGTTTACATATTTATTTTTAAATAGCCGTGACCCGAGTATTCAACCATTTTTTTTTAATTTAAAACTCACCTTATGAATAAATAAAAAATATTAATTATATTCTTATAATAATAAAAAAATGAAACATTTTATTTATTTTGAACTTCTGTTGGATGATATAAAAAAATCATTGTAATTGTAATCCGTAAACGTATCGTAACAATATTTCAAATTTAATAGCATAATACTATATTATAAAGCTAACGTGCATGTTTTGTAAGAAATTATTTTATAATAAACTAATTATATATTTCTATTTTTTTAATAGTTTTATTATGTTATAAGTACATATTTATCCCAACAAAAACATTATGTAAAAAAAAACTAGCCAAGTCTCCATAGAACTGCTTGTTTATCTCTAAAAAGTAATGAACTCTCGACTAAGTTGAGCCAAGTCTTAATTATTTATTATTACTCTAGTTAATTTTATGTAACTGGTTGTTGAACATTCTCACCACGTTTAGTTGCGTACCTACAAGTCAACGCCAAGACTTGCCTAGTTGTTTACAGAATGTTTTTGGTGGGATTTCACTTCTTTTTGGAGAAAGTTGACAGGACGTGAACTGATTGAATCATTAGATTTTCTTATTAGGAAGTTTTTCTTTTTAGAAGTAGTATTTTATTATTACTACGCCAGGAAGAGGGTCGTGTATTCATTTTGAACAAGCCATCAGCAATCTGTAGCGAATAACTTTATCTCGGGGTGCGGAAACGCTTTGAACACAGTATTACTTAACTGCATACACATATTTCTAGTCGGTAGTAAAGGTAGTAAAACCTTTAGATTAGGCAGGATATTAATTATTTCTTGTAAAAACAATAATAGTTTAGCGGTTTCTCATCAGGGTCGCCAGGTTGTACAGACCTTCCTTGATTATTATTATTAATTAACAATAACGCGAGCGAAGCCGGCGAAAACTAGTAAGTACATAATAATAATTATTGACCTAAATTATAACAGTTAATGCACAATTTCTCGTAAAACGCTGTTAGTTTGGTTGTCTAGATTCTATATTTTTAGAAACTGTAGATTTACATTTTTTATTTACTATCCTACTAATATTATAAATGCGAAAGTATGTATGCTAGTTTGTTTGTTTGTTACTCTTTTACACAAAAACTGCTAAACCGATTTCATGATATTTGGCACACACTTTTTACACACACAGGTTTATCCCGAATGTTTCTATTGGATGCCATTGAATGATCTTCTATTTTCCACGGAATCGAAATTAACGCGGGTATATTTTTTAAAAAACTAGTAGTAGTGAAGAAACTATCCAACTGTGCAACAACTATTAAACAGTATAATGTTTGTGCGCAAACACAAGGGCTCTCTCTAGTCTCTGATTCCCCTATTCCCACGGGACGGTCGTATGAGACCGGAGGGAAATCGGTCACAGGACTACGTGGGTGCAGCAGCGCCAACTTCCCGACTGAGGACTGTTATCGCAAATCAAATGTAGCACTTTCTGGTCGATCCGAGACTGGAACCCGGCACCCCACATACTGTGGTTAAACATACTTACCACTAGATCACGAGGTAAACGCAAACATTCACACTCAAATATAGTTGACGACCGGCTGGCAGTGGCAGCTCGGATAAATGGGCATGTTTATTAGGGATCACGTGTTCGAATCCCGCTCAGATCATGGATGTTCCTCTACATGTACATATTTCTATAATAAAAATATTAAAAATATAACATTACTTAATTTATAAAAATATTAAATATATTTCCGCTGTCTATTACCTACCCGTAACACAAGTCCGTACAGTAATGGGCTAGGCTAAACGTGGTGTGAAAAAAAAACTACCACTTAATATTATACAGAGCCTCTATTTTCTCAATTTAAAGCGAGCGTTTTTGTGAATGTTTTTGCTGTTGTGTTTAATTTATACAACACGCGCAATTTGTTTTTACTTGACCATTAATGATATTTGATCGTAACTTGTGATTGAAAACGAGTGGGTGTAAATTGTATTTATAATTTTTTGTAATATTAACACAACTCATCCACATAAGTTAGTGCTACTTGTAGAGTCTATTAACTAATATATATATATATATATTAAAATATGGGATCAACCAGTTGGTTAGATTGGAATTATTCCTTCATCGAG
>LUGF01024083.1:151114-164945 GCA_001625245.1 Calycopis cecrops
ATGCTAACTGCCAAACTGTACGCCGTAGTGAAGCTTGATTTGCTCTCCGCAAATAGCCGTTGCCGTATTACTTCGCTTGAGATCCCGCATACCAACTGGTCCCTGAGACTCTCGTCGAGCCCACTTGCGAATTCGCATGACTTCGACATTTTCTTTAACACGACGCTATATTCGGAAATACTTTCACCTTTCTGCTGTTTTCGGTTACGGAATTTGAATCGCTCGGCTAACTCGCTCGGCTTCAGTTGCAGATGATTTTGCATAATGGCCGAAATTTCTGCAAAGGCGTACACAAATTAACCAACAGTTCGTAGCTACTTGCTCCCATTACCGTAATTAATGTTGGTACTTGATGTTCGGTGGGAATTTTATTAACAAAGAAAAATTGTTCCAACCGATCCACGTATAACTGCCAGTCGTCATTTTGCACATCAAACTCACCGATTTTTCCGATTGACATTATTACTATCGATTTTAAAGGTACTATTTCACTTTTTAATGCAGTCAAAGGTTCTTAAAACAATCCTCGTCGCCACTGTGATATTTAGGAAAAATAAGACAACAATCTGTGTTCACCTACGCGTATATTAGCAGGCTGAGACAGCGAACGTTATTCGTAAGTACAAAGAATTAATCTGCTACCCTCACATAATACATCTTTTATCTAAGTACATACATTACAATCTACTTCTAAGTTAGTGATAAATGTAGTATTTATACTCTGTGGTTGTAAAAATCTAACATTATTAGCATCCAGAAGACGTCTGTTGTTTGAGTAGTAAGCTAAATTAAAAATTATCAAAAAGAGGTTGGTTTAAGTTATACTTACTAAAATACAACAATTTACTTAATGCACAATGACCGCTAATATCTTAAAAGTAGTGCGGTTCTGGCTTTTAAAATGATGAACTCACTTTTAAAAATCCAAACTTCCTCGTTATATACAATTGAAAACATATTACAAAAAAATAAGACAATATGTAATATTCACGTATCATTATAGTATTATTTTTTTGCAATCGTTTTTAGTTTATTACGCATCATGTCCCTCAGTAATTACGTATATAACATACTAGCTGCGCCCCGCGGTTTCACCCGCGTAACTTTCGACCCCGTGGGAATATCGGGATTAAAAATAGATATTGGCCGATTCTCAGACCTACTCAATATGCTCACAAAATTTCATGAGAATCGGTCAAGCCGTTTCGGAGGAGTATGGCAACGAAAACTGTGACACGAGAATTTTATATATTAGATATTAAATCAAGCTGAGCCCTGTGGATGCACCTGCGTGGGTTTCATAAATATTAGGATGTGCACGAATGGGCCGAATCAATAATACGTACTGGGCCGGATCTTAGCAAATTGGTCAACTATTGGTAGAATCACTAGGCTGGAAGCATTATTACCTAGCTGAAAAGTCGATTTCTCTTGGTGGGGTAGTTGTAAGGTGTCCTTAGATATTTCAATCAGCTTCCACTCCCTGTCTCGGGAAACTATACAGAAGAGGTTGTGCGCTGTGGCTCTGTATCTGCGTTAGATCATTCCAATTTATTTATTATCAGGTGCCTTCAGCTATCCGACGCAGGAAGGACGCGCAGTTGCATGTGGTATTTCACTGGGATCGGTTTTGCGTGCCCTCCTTTGGAACACCGGGTATTTGGGCGCTCCGCGGACATACGGCTATTGGAGGCGCGGCTGGAGACTCCACTAGTCAGCGTGGATCTGCTGACGGCCACCAGTTCAATGTTAAAAGCGCATACATCATACAAATTTTAGCTGGCCACGTCTGCTTTGGTCGTTAGTAAACTTTTTAAGTTAATAAGAACTAACTATAATTCTATTTTTACATCTAAAGCAGTCAGATCGCAAACAGAGAAAGGTAAATTTAGTGAGTGGGCAACGACAAAAATTTGTAAGAGTAGGCAAAGATTATATGAGCTTTATAATGAAAAAACATATAATCATAGTGTATCTTTTAAAAATTATGTTAAAATATATTCAAAGACATTTAAGCAAGTATGTAATAAAGCTAAATCTTTGTGTATAATAAATAAAATTATAAACTCGAAAAATAAAGTAAGGACAACTTGGAATATAATAATTAGTGAAACTGGAAAAGTCAAAAATCGCTCTTCTGATTTTTGTCTTTGTATCAAAGATAAATTAGTTAAGTCTGACGAAGAAGTTGCGATGGTATTTGAGAATTTTTTTGCGGATATTCCAATTTCAACTACTAAAAACTTGATATCCTCTCTTGCCGCTGCTGAATCATTACTTAAAAATTGTATAAGGAAATGTGAATTCAATTGTAACTTTCATGAAATTGAGCCCCAAGACATTATTTTGGCTTTTAAAATGTTAAATATTAAGAACACTACTGATTTATGGGGCATATCTATAAAAGTTCTAAAATCAATAATTGACATAATTGTTCCTAATATAACTTTAATACGAGTATTCAATAAATGTATTAAATATGGAGTGTTTCCTGACTTAATGAAGCATTCTAAAGTATTGCCTCTTTTGAAATCCAGTTGTGTAAGTGATCCATCTATCGACCGATATCTATACTACCGGATCTCAGTAAAGTATTTGAAAAGTTAATTCTAAACCAGTTACAGTCTCATTTTAATTCTAATAATTTATTACATGACAAGCAATTTGGTTTTACCAAAGGACGCTCTACTACAGATGCTGGTGTCAGTTTAATTACTTCTGTTCTGAACCATATGGCTGCCATCTGGGCGTGTTCCGCGTAATTAATGTAATTGTTGTAATACCGGTGTGGTCCGCGTGAGGCCGCGTCGGTCGCTGCCGCGTTGCGACGCGTGTTTTGAGTAAGACGCCATTGTTGTGACAGCTTGAGTGATCGTTCGCTGACTTGTTGTAATTGTAATTGTTTTTCGCCTTGTTTGATGCCGATAAGATCGGTCGCGCACATAATTTGAGACTTGAGTTTATGCTTGCTAATTTAAGTTAAGTGTTGGTTCCCCTTTTGATATTATCGGGAGTGTAAATTAATTGACTAACTAAATGAACTTGTGTGTTGTAATGTGAATCATTAGAAAATTGAAAACCCTATTTCGGAAGCTTGCTGCAGATTAATCTGTCGGCGAATTGGGGCTTACGGGAAGCTAAGTATATCTCATTGCATGTGTGAAATTTATGGCCATAGGTTTTATGTAGTAATGTGATATATTAAGCCGGTCTCCAGATATGCAAGGCATTAATTTTAAATTTAATTTAGCTCTGCGTAATCGCAGACAAGGTTCATTCTGTTTTGTCCCCTGAGTATACCACGTTACTTCCACTGCGCAATAAATCCAGGGATAGAACTGAACAACTTCTATTTTTGGGGCGTGGGAGGATTCGCAGGATGTGCTAGGTGTGTTTTGCGACCTCTCCAAAGCCTTTGACTGTGTATGGCACGAAACATTAGTCAGGAAATTACACCATTATGGTATAGGAGGCGCGGCACTTAGCCTCTTGACTTTGATATTTAAATAATAGAACTCAAAGGGTTGAGGTAAATAAAAATAGATCGACCGGCACTAAAATAGAAATGGGGGTCCCACAAGGGTCCATTTTGGGACCATTTCTTTTCCTAATATATATAAATGACTTACCATATCTAGTTAAAGATAATCACGAGATAGTCCTATTTGCCGATGATACGTCTTATATTGTTAAGCATAAGCGACAACAAATGAATTGTGACAAAGTAAATAGTTCTCTCTCTATAATTTTACATTGGTTTAGTGTTAGTAATTTACTACTGAATGACTAAATGTATTAAATTTACCTTACCTAATGTTAGACAGGTTCCAACCAATGTCTTCTCGACGGATCTCCAACTTGTTGTGGTGAGGGGGCTCCGTAACCGTGGCTTGGACAACCACGGTGAACCAAGAGGGATCCCGGGTGAGGACGCGTCGGGATCTTCTTATAGGAGCTGATCTTTTTTGGGAAATTATTTTAAACCATAGGGTTTCCCTAGGTGCTCGTTTGCCCGTACTTCAGAGTTCGGTATTCGGATGGGTGGTCGGTGGACCTCTTCCTTCTAGGTCAAAGAAACAGACGTATTCTGTTTTCTGGAATAGTGTTTTTAATTCTGCGAAAAGTCGCAAGGGTGACAAGGGTCACAAAGGTTACAAAAATCACAAGTGTGACAAAGGTCACAAGGGTGACAAAAGTCACAAGGGTGACAAGGGTCACAAGAATGGTAAAGGTCACAAGGGTGACAAAAATGATGTTTCGCTCGCCAAGTTTTGGGAACCTTCTAAAAAGATTTTGAGCAGTAATAAGTACTGTGAGGATCATTTCCGATCAAAAGGCGTTTTGCAAATGGCAGGTTCAGTGAAAGGCTGCCCCTGCGTGATAGTCCGGATTGTGTAGGTGATCCGTATATGTTAGCAAGGAAAAGATTTTTCAACTTTGAAGAAAGTTTCAAGGAAATTTCTAAATTGAAGGATCAATATTTAAAATTTTATAAATCCTGACAAGGACATAGTTCTCCCAAAATTAAAGGTAACAACCGCAGATCCTGTGATTGATTTCAAAGTTTTTCTAATTTTGGCCGCTTGACGGGCCATGTTGTATGTTCATAGAGACATTTTTTATAGCAAATCGCAAAGGGCGAGGTGCTAGGTTGTTAAGATGTTATTTTTGTTTGTTTGTCTTAGGTACAAATGTTTGCATTTAGAAGCGGTAAGCGACCTTTCTAAAGGTGCGTTTTTAATGACTCTTAGTTGTTTTGTTTCTCGCAGAGGTAAACCTCTGGAGATTTTTTGTGATAATGATAGAAATTTTGTAGGAGCAGCAAGGGAACTATAGGTTTGTTGACTCTCAAAATGAGACGTTGTCTGAATTTTCAATAAATCATTACGTTAAATTTATTTTTTCTCCCGCTTGCGCTACTCAATTTGGTGGTAGGTGTATGGAAGCCGGGGTAAAATCGGCTAAGTACCACATCAGGCGGGTCATGGAAAATTAACACTTCACGTTTGAAGAAATTTCCACACTTTTTGCTCAAGTGGAGGCTATTTTAAATAGTCGGCCCTTGTGCCCCTTGTCTGCATCCTGATGACTACCTTTTCCTTTCAACAGGGAAGACTACCTTTTCCTTTCAACAGGGAACCGCTTTGAAGGAGGCGGTCAGCTGCCACAGAACGTGACAATCCTGGAGGTCGAGGACCTCAGCGCCGGCACAGCTGCTGTGTTGGCACCCTGGAGCAGATGGTTTTGCTCGGGTGGCTAACGCGGACTGCGACCTGGACCTGTGGACGCTCTTGTGCGTCTCTCCTCTTTCCCCGATAGAACCGACGTGTTGAGGACTGCGTCTCAACGGGGGGGAGTATGTTCACGATGTGTTGAGGACTGCGTCTCAACGGGGGGGAGTATGTTCACGCCAGATATGCATGGCATAGCCATGTAATTATGAACGTTAGTGCGTCGAGTGATACTGGCAAACTATAAAACCTTAAAAGTGCATTTCTGTGACGTTCTTTGTTTAAAAGTACATTTCTGGCTTCCGGATTGACAGCGTTGAGGGACGTGTCCGTCAATCTCTCTTCGGCCCGAACCACCGACCTTATCGGTCATATTGTATTTTTATATCTGAATAAATCAGCATCTTAACTAAATAATGTTTTAATTTAAAACTTCAAGAAGATGTCTTGAACATTGATATCCACTCCTACAGAACTGAATGGCGCTGCCATGCATATTTGTCGTGAACATAACTCCCCCCCGTTGAGACACAGTCTTCAACCTGACTGTTCTTCCATGGGGAGTAGAGGACAAAGACGAACTAGGGGGCGTCTGTAAATTCCCGTGGCAGTTTTCACGTCTGCCACCCGGGACAAACCATCAGCACCAGGAAATAGCCTGACCACACGTCCGGTGCGCCAGCATAAAGGCGGCAAAGATTCCTCTTGGATAAGGACGAGATCTCCAACAGTCAGCATGGCATCATCTTTCTTCCACTTCGTCCGCTGCTGGAGTTCTGCGATATACTCGCACTGCCATCTCCGCCAGAAGTGCGCCTTTACTGACACCAAACGCTCGTAGCGCTTAAGTAGCGGCCCTTCTTCATTAAGAAGAGCAGTCGGCAACGCGTTGAGTGGTCTGCCGATGAGAAAATGCCCTGGTGAAAGGAAAAGGTAGTCATCAGGAGATGCAGATAAGGGGCACAAGGGCCGACTATTTAAAATAGCCTCCACTTGAGCAAAAAGTGTGGAAATTTCTTCAAAAGTGAAGTGTGAATTTCCCATGACCCGCCTGATGTGGTACTTAGACGACTTCACCCCGGCTTCCCATATTCCCCCAAAGTGAGGAGCGTAAGCAGGAGAAAAAATAAATTTAACGTTATGATTTATTGAAAATTCAGACAACGTCTCATTTTGCGTGTCAACAAACCTATTGAGCTCTCTGGCAGCCCCTACAAAATTTCTACCATTATCACAAAAAATCTCCAGAGGTTTACCTCTGCGAGAAACAAATCTATTAAGAGTCATTAAAAACGCACCTTTAGAAAGGTCGCTTACCGCTTCTAAATGCAAACATTTGTATCTAAGACAAACGAACAAACACAAATAACATTTTAATAATCTAGCTCCTCGCCCCTTGCGATTGACTATCAAAAACGGCCCAGCCACTCCTACAGAACTGAATGGATACCCGGGATTAACAGGCTGACTGGGTAAATTTCCCATTTTGGGTGCAAGCGTCTTTCCTTGCAACCGACGGCAACGACTACAATTACGAACAGTATTGCGCGCTAACATTCTGCCTCTAATAGGCCACACAGAAAGCCTAACAGTAGCCAACAGCAGTTGAGGACCTTCAGGCATATTAAGCAAATGTTCATGCCTAAAAAACAATTTACAAAAATAATGCGATGAGTCTAAGAGAATAGGATGTCTCTTCTCATAATCATACTGAGAGGAGTCCAAACGACCACCAACCCGTATTAACTTGTCTTCATCTATAAACGGAGACAAACTCAAAACTCTTGATTTGTTACTTAATTGGTTCCCAGAACACAAAACTTTATAATCAATAGGGAAAGACTGAAGTTGTGACATTAAACATAATGTCTTAAAGGAGTTATCAAGCTCCTCTATACTCAGAGAACCTAATCGCTTATTAGCGGGAAATTTAAAATTAAATATAGCCCTGTGAACATAAGCCATGGTACGTTTCAAACGGCTAAAATTAGAAAATCTTGTGAAATCAATCACAGGTTCAGCTGTGATAACTGCGGCCACAATTGCGGTTGGCTACTGTTAGGCTTTCTGTGTGGCCTATTAGAGGCAGAATGTTAGCGCGCAATACTGTTCGTAATTGTATTCGTTGCCGTCGGTTGCAAGGAAAGACGCTTGCACCCAAAATGGGAAATTTACCCAGTCAGTTTGTCCCGGGTGGCAGACGTGAAAACTGCCACGGGAATTTACAGACGCCCCCTAGTTCGTGTTTGTCCTCTACTCCCCATGGAAGAACCGTCAGGTTGAAGACTGTGTCTCAACGGGGGGGAGTTATGTTCACGCCAAATATGCATGGCAGCGCCATCTATTTCTGAACGATTAATACGTCAAATAATACTAGCAAACTATAAAAAGTGCATATTTGTGACGTTCAGTGTTTAAAGTGCATTTCCGTTTCCCCGAACGAATCTTAGCGTCTAAGCGACGCGTTCTTTTCTCTTCGGCCCGAACCGCCATGATGAATAGTCGAATCTAATAATATGTGTTAGATAAAGTATTTAACAAACATGTCTTAAATAAAATATAATTTTGTAATAATAAGATGTCCTGAACAATGGAATAAATATGTGTCCATAATAAAGTGAAGTAATGTTTTATTATTTGAAACCTCAAGATCCATCGTATACACATATTATGTTACAACAAACTTTCGCAACGCTTTCACCGTTATGATCTAGTGGTAAAGGGATACGTAGGCAGGTTTTGAGTTTACTTTATACTTAATTTTTTACTTCATTTATTTGTAGTTTACTGTTCAAGAAACTAATAAAGTTTTCTTTCACACATACTACTAAGCTACTAAGCTGATCAAATTGATCCCCCACAAACTGTTGCAGTCCGGAGGTGAACTTGTCCATGTGTGCGTACTGTGACCGAATGTCGCCTGTTCTCGACTACTCTACTGGTCCTTCAACACGTTTTTATTATCGACAGAGAAAATATTATCTTAGGGCGCAATTTCTTTCCACGCACACCAACATCGTGGAACCTGCTGCCACAGTCGAATTTCAGGACAGATGCGATGTTCCTTTGTTTACTCAATTAAAAAATTATGGTCAACGAGAACTTTAATTGATATTCTTTTAAAGATATCGGCATAAATGCAACAAGTATTTATACCTTTTTAGAATCTGCAATAACTATGCATGTTTTTAAATTCAATGGGCAAGCTTACTATCATAGTTTTTTTTTGCCAAGTGACATACAAAGTTAATAAATCAAATAATCAAAGATTTATTGTTATCATTTTTATTTTATTTTTTAAATTTTGATGCAATCAAAGAAAATCTCTTTATTGTTATCGATGATATAATTAATTAGCTGCATAATAAAAAAAAACAAAATACAAAAATTGCAAAATTTGTGACTACTAGGTATAGCAAAATTAGTGAGTAAGAGTCGCTTAATTTTAAAAAATGTTTATTTATCCCACTTTTTTTTTAAATTCATACCAAAAAAAATTAAAAATTTTTTTGTGGTTAAAAAAATTAAAAAAAAAATAAAATTAAAATTTTTTTTTTCGAATAGCCCACAAGGGGGGGGGGGCATCGACCGATTCCGGTATATCCATTTTTACGCCACATACTATATATAATATACATACATAGATAAACATCCATGACCAAGGTGCAATTCGAACCAGCGACCCCTGGTGCGTTTCGTATTCTTTTTCTTTCTTTTATGTATAAAATACAACTTCGTGTGAGAAACACTCTACCTAGCACAAGAAAACTCTAAATTGTAGCAGACATGCGGCGCTACATAACGAAGATCTTTATAAATTATAGCAGACATTGTTATCAAGTATTTTTTCCTTTAACTTAGGATTGCTAGCTATGTGATGGATATTAATATTTCACCTGAATATGGAGCTAGTGATCGATACACTCGTAAAAAGACATAATTGGATTATAACACAAAGGTACTATTATTATCGAGACGTGGGATACGCCTTGATATGAACAACGCTTGCAAAAACTCTCAAGAATTGTGTCCTGTAAAGTCGAAGCAAAACACAAAGTACATTACGTCCAATCGCATTGGTTTGAAAGGTAGAGCGTTTGAATTTTTAATAAAGAAAGCAAATTTTTGTCCCAGTAAGTAGGTATGACATAAGAATCGGTAAAGGTTTCATTTTGACGAGTTACATAAATAGAAAGAGGAAATAAAATCCAAAAAAACTATTGTTCTGTATCTTTTGTATTTGTTAAACAATATTAGTAATGTTTACCCTAAGGTACCCCAATGTTCAATGGATACAGCTCAATTAAAATATGTGTAAACGAGTACGACCATCAATAAATACAACGTTAACTTATTACAATGTTTATTTAACTCTTAATATTCATTTTAATTGTTTAGAGCTTAACAAAAAATATATACATGGCCAACTGAATGTTTATATTATGTAGAATGAAAATACTTATTATAGTTAAACATTATTTCTTTTACTAATTATCATTACCTACTATTATTATTTCTTATTATTGTAATTGTTGTTTTGAATGTACCTATGTCCTATTTATTTTTTATCTTATGTTTTTGGGTAGAAACAAATATCTATATTATAATATCAAAATCGTTTTTTTTGTGGAAGCATCAAAAATACGTAATTAAAGTAAGTATGAAGGTTATATATTATAAAAAAATAAATAAATATCCGATTTGGCATAGTATAATCAAACGACTATATTATACTTTGTTTTTTAAGTAGGTATTATATAAAAAGAAATTGTTACGAAGGAAATATTTTTGAATAGTAGGTAGCTTTAATAGATTTTGCATAATATTTTGCACCTACGCGTGGTTTCGATAGTACTTGTGAATTGAAATTTTAGTATTATTTACTATTTTAATTGTAACATAACAGTAAAATACGATTTCTGCTTTGCTGCTGGCTGCTGGCGCAATTGGTCCCTGGTCGTGCGCGGGCGCAAACTAACTGATATGCTACTTACACTATTGTATTGAGCATAATATTATGTACATATTTTGTCCGTCGGGAAATAAGTATCGTCTGGAATCCTAATGTATTAAGTTAATCTATTTAACTACTGCACATTACTGATGCTTTTTCGTGCTGGCAATAGAGCAGCACGCAACAGTTATAAGATGACAAACAATACGTCAAGTAGTTCCCAAGGCCCCTGGTAAACATATTATATTGGCAACGTTCGTGCTCGGCTTGTGGACTTGCTACAGTAGAGCCGGGTTTGTCCTAATACGTAACGATTCGCGGGATGTAGCAAAACAAAACAACTTAACACAATAAATTCCACTTACTAGTAAATATTATGTCATTAGTGACGTAAAACCAATTGTAAAATATGTTAACAATTTAACTTGTTTTAGATTTTTAGGAAAAAGTACACCATTACTTAGTACATCATTGAAGCGTTTATCTAAATAGCACTCAAAAAGATGACAGATACAGTTGTTTCTATAAGTAAGTATTTTTATAAAAATTATATTTATTTTATTAAATAAATTATAAAAAAATATTATAAAAAATAGTATATAATTCGTGTTGTTGAGACAGAAAAAAAATATATTAAAATTCAAATTCCACCCAAAGGGTAAAAATCATTTTGTTTTATTATTATCAGGACCTTTATTTTTATCAACATTACTTTTGTTATAATTGAGGAACCTCTGTCTTGTGGCTTAGTGCTTCAGACTTCTATATTTTTGAAGTACAGATTAGGAATGCTAATAAAACTAAATTTTACAAAATTTAGTTTTATTAGCATTCCTAATCTGCTCTTACGCACGAAAATATCGCGAGACAACCCTAATTCGCCCATACGAATTCAACCTGATTTAGGATTTATTGTTATTTTGCTATTTTGTACTATGCATTTGTATTTACAATCGTTGCATAATCAGAATTAATATTATCGATTGTCACGTTTAAAAATATATAAAATAACTATTTAACCTAATAATAATAATCTTAATAATTAAACTTAAAATTTATCCAAGGGACCCATTGATTTATTCCACGTTATAACTTTAGATGAAAATGAAAAAAAATATAAGCCCATGCATAAAGTCTACGGGATATCCATGTTTTTCTTGGCTTTCCTCGGGATGTATCCCAATGAAAAATACGATCACATAAGAAAGAAAACAACTGGTAAGTAGTTTGACCAATATACAGAGAGAACCACATCCAGTAGGTTCCAGTTCGTTATTCAATTTACACTATTTTGATCAGATGCACCTTAGATATTATTGAACATGTTTCTGTTAAATTCAACAACATTTTTTTCTGTATAATAGCCCATAGATATCCGTTTAATTGTAATGCAGTCGTGTTGCCCTCCTCTTCTCCTATTACAGGCCTCTGGAAGCTCACAAATATCTCGAAACGCGACAGTCCGGCTTTTACTTTACGTTGGTTCCCTGCTAGCGAGATGCATAACGGGGAAGCACCCGGTTTTCTTGACCAATCCGACTACTATACTATACTATACTACTTGTATCCGTAGCCATCCTCGTGTTTCTCATGTTTCCCGGAGTCGTCATCATGACTGTTGATGCGCGGGAGCGTTTCTATGAAAAGGACTTTGAAAACATTTCCAGGCAAATCATCGCTATCGTTTCAATCATCTTCACTTCCATAAAGGTGGGCAAAAATATATCAAGTAACGTTTTAAAACTTAAACTGGATTGTTTGGTACCGATTGAATTTTATGTAGGTAAGTAGGTACCTACTAGGTAGGATTTTTGCTAAACGGGCTTGGCCTACCGCTCTTTCCCACCGCTGCTACTCCTGTGTCACCAGGATCGATAGCGGCAACCACAACGACACTTTGATATGATATCAGGGGAGCATGAGAGATAAGCTAATACTTATACTTATTTAATTAGAAGAAATAAATAGACGTAAATCAATTTTCCTCTCCAGACAAGGCTGCAGGCAAAGACAGTACAAGATTGCAATAACTTATACCTACAAGCCAAGAAGAGTGTGTAGCTAGGTGAAGCCCAGCTGCTATGTACTACCACGGAGATATTAAATTCTAATAAAAAATACTTAATAATTAGTATTTAATTTGTTGTCATTTAAGATGTTATGATTGAGTTTTGCCAGCTATGTAGGTACTGTCTGGAGATTAATTACTATAAATAATAACTAAGTATTATATTGGCGTCTGGCAAATTCAGTACTTATTGTAAATGTTGGAGCAACATCGGCTCCTTTTCTTGTACTTATAAGTCATGGGAAAGGAGGCAAATCCATATGTAACGATAATATTAGGTACATGTAAAACATATAATTTTCTTTTTGTAAGAAGGTCACTCAGAGAATAAAGTCCATTGGTACTAAACATATAGGGCTTAAAATACATCAACTTTATTAATGATCGTTGAGCTCTTTCAAGGTCTAGGAGTCTACTTTTCTATTACTTGGCTTAGAAGTTTACCAAAGAAACGATACGAGGTGTTCAGTTGCGTGTCGTAGCAGTTTTCTTAATCACCTTTGTTTTCTTTGTAGATGATATGCAGCATTGTAAAAAAAACAGAACTAAGGGCAGTAATCGATCAAGTGAACTTGGATTACGAGCGGTTTAATGACATGCCACGTGAATACCAGCAAAAAATAGACGAGTCGATCCGAGTAACCAAGAAAATCGACAAAATCTGGCACGCAGTACTGTACGCGACCAGCATTTCGTATCCGTCTATAGCTATAGTTTCCACTATAAGCTCCCAACTGTTTAGCGATACACCGCAGAGGTACATGCTGCATGAGGTTAGCTATTGGATGGTCGATAAAGATCTACAATATGAAACACCGTATTTCGAATATGGCCTCCTTTATGAAATTTATATCGTGCTGATGGTTACTTTCGGATTTTTGGGTAAGTATCGAGTATCTGTTGTGACATTACGAGATAGGTCGAAAGCAATCTCGCATATTATATGTAACACTAGCTGCGACCCGCAGTTTCACCCGCGTAAATTTTAATCCTGTGAAAAAAATAAAATCATTCCATGACATCCCATAGAAACATTTTTTTGGGATAAAAACTATCTTTTATGTTAACCCAAGTTACGCTATATGTGTGTGCCAAATTTCATGAAAATCGGTTCAGCAGTTTTTGCTTGAAGGAGTAACAAACAAACAAAGATACAAACCTTCGCATTTATAATATTATATATAATAGGATAGGATTCCTTCCTTCTCGTAATACAAAACACGTGATTAAAGATGTAAAATATTTAGGCTCTCATGCGGTGCCTTGTGTGAAATTAGTACCTGTCCGCGGAACTCCCTGGGAAGTCCATAACATGAACGAAAAATTTACTTCTATTGAATAAACGGGCTGTCGAAAATACTTTGATTGCCTAGATTTGCTTTCGCCATTTGAGATATCAAGTTTTCTCGTGCACGATTGTTTATAATTTTGTAGATTTAACATAGTTCATTTTGCACAAATGTTTTATTCGTCCATGTCTATGATCTCGATTTGTTCTCTATAGTATATTTCAACATAATAATAATATTTTAGTTAATAATATAATATAATGAGAATGATAGCCTAAAATAAAAAAAA
>LUGF01024083.1:167543-195939 GCA_001625245.1 Calycopis cecrops
TCGGAGAGTCCGGGTCCCGTGCCGTGCTCGAGGTGCTGAAAAACCGGGAGGCCACTATTCTCTCCAAGGCCTTCTCGGCTTCGTTCAGCAGCACCAGCGGTCGCACCGACGATGCCGGGCCCAGGCTCCGCCCCAAATTTGGAAGCAGGCAGAGGCGACCCTCCTTCCTTGTCTTTGAGAACTGACCGGACCGCAGACAGCGATCAAAAAGCTCCCGAAGGATATCTCCGAGGCACTCGAGAGAGATTGCGAGTACTCTCCCGTGTACTCCGTCCGGGCTCGGTGCCCTCTTCTTCCTCCGGAGTCCGGAGGAAGAAGTTAGTAAGTTAGTACGTAGTTACGTTAAGTTACGTAGTTATAACCGCCTCCATTCCATCCAAACATCGGACCAGTCCCTGAGTTCAGTGGAGTTGAGTAGAGTTGAGTAGAGTTCGTTTTTTCCAGCCGCGAGTCCCACAAGCGTGGACAACATTTTGGATGGATTAGTACCGCGTCAGAAACCGCCCCGGACGGTCGATTTTTGCCAGTGCTCCGCACAGAAAAATCGCTTAAAAATAGAAAACAAAGTGCTACAGTGTTGTTTTTGGTGTCGTTGGGTTTGTCTCGTAATCGTGTCCCCCCGTCTGCGTGTGTTGGAGCGAGCAAGCCCACGATTTTCGTTAGGAAAATAAAGTGAAAAAACTGGTTTTTAGTGTAATTTTGAAACTTAAAGTGCGTGCGCTGACGAATCTAGCGCAGCGACAAATACTTTTAATAGGATAATATACTGTAGTTTTTAGTGCTTTAGTGTTAAAGATAAAAATCGTGAAAATCGCGTGAAAATTCACGAAGTTATTAAGAAAAACAAGTTTTTCTTTGTTCGTGAAACCACCAGTCCTGGTCGCTTGAGCCCGATTCTGTCTAGGAAATCAGCTGCGGCATACGCGATAACTGGAGGAATCCGCTGAAAGAAAAATTATAAGATAAATAATCAGCGAGTTGTTAACTTTTTCAACAAAACTGGAAAAACGCCTATAACTTTGTAGGTAGTGAAGTCGCGTGGGTTCTCACACCTGTGGCAGTTGTACCTAGTGACACCCTATAGGACCCATCCAAAATCAGCAGCAGCTACAAAGACTTTTTAGAATTTAAGGCTGGAAAACCAGATTTCTAGGTTTAAGTGCTTTGTGGCTTGTCGCCTCACATTGTACAGCTCTTGATCATCCTGCGCCTTACAACTAGCAATAGCACAACAGACCTCAAAAATTTTTTTAAAAAATGATAAAATTTGGAGGAAATATCGGGGAAAAACCTGTTTTCCCGGGATATTTTCCAAACAATAAAGCCCAAGTGGTTAATTATATCACCAGGAGACGCGCAACACGACGCCGCATCCAACGAGGGGTCGCTGGCCTAAATCCGCCAAGAAATAACGGAGTTATCAACGTTCTTAAATTCGGCGGCCATTTTGGGCGCCATCTTGGAAACAGAGAAAGGCATACATCTCCCAAGCCCGACGTCGTACCACCAAGCGCGACACACCAAACGCTTCAGCACCTCTCCCCGCACATTTCTAGATCACTTCTGGAGCGGAAAATTTCCGAAGCCCGGAAGTGACGTCATTAGCTGGAGAACTTCATTTTCATACAGGGGAGCCGTCGCACGGGCCAATAGGCCCAATAAGTCGGGAGATACAAGCGGGACAAGTTTTGGCGGCCATTTTGTTCCGCCTTCTTGTTTTAACTCAAACCACGCCTGGCAATGTTCATAGAAAAAAATATGACCGTACGATTTGACAGTGCAAGTTTACGTGTGACAGTAACGCCTCCCCCAACACTATTTTTCACCCCCGCTGGATTGTCAACTTGTTGACATCTGTCAGGTAGAAAATCGGCGCGTACGCGACCCGGCCGCCATTACGGTGTTACAGCTTGTGTTTTGTTTATGTAGTGTTTGCGTTGATTAATTTCCGCCATTATCATCCAACTAATCTGTAATATTGTGATAATACAACTCGAAAGAAAATGTTTTGCCATTGTTGTGTTCCCTTTTGTGAAACTCAGCGACAGGACGCTAAATTACATCGATTTCCTGTGAAAAAGGAATATCGCGATCAATGGTTACAAAATATAGGTTCTGAAGAGCTGAAGAGGATGGAAAACGTAGTTGACAAAGTGTTTGTTTGTCACAAACATTTTGAAACGCGGTATATCACATCCAGCGGTCGTTTAAAAGTTGGTGCGGTTCCAACCTTGCTTACCAAGTTTAATTTACAAACACCGTCAGTAAGTGATCATACATACTGCTTGAACCAGCACCTTAAGGACCACACGTACTGCGCACGCTCAAAGGATTTTCCAGCAATAACTTTAGGTATGGATATTTGTCATTTACATTATTATAGTAATAATTAATTATCAGATTTAAAGTATCAATGTATTTTTTACTTCACATCAAATCATATCACAAAATCATGTATTACATTTACAGGCGGGGATAACTCTGAGGGTGCCAGTATAGTAACCACTGAGATTGCCATAACTGAAGAACTAAATAACCTTAGTAAGACATATTTTAATTATTTAGAATTTTATCATGGGTTAATTGAGTTTATGCATAATAGTTATTATATTTGTAGGTACTGACAACAATCAGCTTACTGAGAGTTCCACCACTGAAAATGCTATGACAACAGCCCTAAATAACCTTGGTAACAAATATGTTTTTATATTATTTTACTTTAGCTTTATTGTGTGCTTTGTTGAATATAGTGTTATCAATAAAAAATTGATTTCTCAAGTTTCATAAATGTTGGTTAATAACTTCTTACAATATATGAGTTGTGAAATAGTTGTAATAAGCATTTAAAATTTTGAATAGCTCTGGAAACTATAGTGCCCTGACTATAATTAACATAATAGAACTATTAATTATATTATTATCACTAATTATTTGTTTATTTTCAGAATGTACACCTCGGAGGTGTAGCAAAAGGAAATTAGTGAAAAATGTGGAATCACTTGCTCCAAAATGCAAGGCTCTTTACATGGCATACAGAAAGAGCAGACGTGAAGTTAATTTTTTGCGTAGAGCCAAAAAAGCTATGACCTATAATAAAAAGGCTTGTTTTGAAAAGATGACTAAAAATATGAACCCTTTGGCAAAAAAATTTCTTTGGATGCAGGTTAAACTGTGCATGACCCCAAAAAAAGGCAGACGTTTCACATTAAATGAAAAGTTGATTGGTTTAGCAATATATAAACAATCTCCTAAGTCGTACAGGTTTTTACAAAAAATGTTTATTTTGCCGTCAAAGACCACACTTAAAACCATGATAAGCCACATAAATATAAGCGCTGGCATAAATTTACAAATGATTGAGCTCATAAAAAAAAAGGTAATATATTATAAGTGATACTTAAATAATTTGATCCATATTTGTGTATTTTTATTTACTTCAATTTAAGTACATTATTGCTATTGAGCAATTGTATGGTTTTTATGTAATCTATTGTAATCTAATCATTATGTCACATACAGTTAGAAATTTTGCTTCAATTAATATTTTCTTTCTATCTCTTAGGTGAAAGACTGGAATGAACATGAAAAACTGTGCACAATAATGTTCGATGAAATGTCTTTGGAGGCTGCTGTATCCTATGATCCCAAGCAGGACAAAATTGATGGTTTTGTGCATTTAAATACTAAAGTAAACCAATTTGCAGACCATGCTTTAGTGTTTATGTTGCGTGGAGCCATTTATAAATGGCAACAACCATTTGCCTTTTATTTCTGCGAGGGGCAGACAAAAACAATAGATTTGAAGGAGATTATTAAAACTGTAACTGCTGCTGTCACTGAAACGGGACTAAAGCCCATTGCACTTGTATGTGATCAAGGATCTAGTTTTCAAAGTGCAATGAAGGAGTTCAGTGAGGAAACAAAAGGGAATCAATTGCGTACTGGAGAGAATGTTGGTAAGCAATCATAATTTGTGATCATGCATAATATTTAAAAAGTATGTAATGCAAACAAAACTTTTATAATTACATACCTATATTAATATTATTTCTTTCAGATGGCACAATACACCTTAGTGGAAATGTTATGAGCATTATATATGACCCACCTCATTTAATTAAAGGGATGAGAAACAATTTTTTGACAAAAGACCTTTTATTTGATGGCAAAATTGCGACCTGGCAAGACATTGTAGACGTTTACATGGCAGATTGCGGACATGGAGAGTCGAGACTCATGCATAAACTTACAGATGAACATGTGATCCCTAGTAAAATTAAGAAAATGAAGGTATTGTTTTGTACTATTAAAATATACTAGCTATTTTCCTACACTAGTCTATGTGGAGTAGGTATAGATAAAAACATGTGTAAAAGTTAGTATAGTAAGCTAACATGAAATTTCATCACAATTGGTTTAGCAATTTGATGATGTCACAAAGGCTGAGTTACTTTCGCATTTATAATATTAGTATGGATTCTTGTAGCAAAATGTTAATTTTTTTATTGAAAAAGATTGCAATTTTATGGTTTAATTTTATGATTAATTTGTTTGCTATTTTTTAGGTCAAGAACTGTGTTCGTGTTTTTAGTAAAAGAGTGTCAGCTGCCTTGTCTTATACTTCTCAGTTTCGTAAGTGACATTCTCTATGTAAATATTTTTATCTAAGATATTTATACAAACATTGTCATGCTCTTTTGCAACAAAATTGAATCAGGGTCGTACTTCTCGTTCATATAATATGTTATAGGCAAGTCGAGATGGGGAAAAGGAATGCAACATTATGCTATAAAAAAAGAAAAGAAAACTCAACACAGAATAGTTTTAAAGGGCACATGATCTTGTTAGAAAATGCTTTTTTTTAAATCCTTAATCCTAAAAAGCTTCCGATGGCACCATATAAATATTATAACCAGTCTGTTTTGTCAAATTTATAAAACTTATATAGCATAAACTACTTTAAAATATGTCCTAACACTATCTGTTATTCACAGCTTTGTATCCTGATGGGAAGCCAGTCAGTAAAACATTGAAAGATACGTCGAAATTTATATCTTTTATGGATGATTTGTTTGATAGTGTCAATGGAGCTGGGAGTTTTAAGTCCAAGGCTCTTCGTCAGGCAGTAACAAAAAAATCGAAACACCACATTTTCTGGAAGGATGCTATCACAAAATTACAAAAATTGAAATTTCTGACAAAAGATAAAAAGGAAAAAAGTGTTCCATCTTTAAAAAATTGGGTCGTTACCATCAAAAGCTTACAAAGGGTGTGGAAATTTTTAAGCGAAGAACATAACATTACAGTAATGAGACCACGTTACTTTAATTCTGACCCTATAGAAAACTTTTTTGGTCAAATTAGGGCATATAACTACAGAAATAATGACCCTAATGTTAATACTTTTAAAAATACTTTTAAATCTTTATTAATCACCAGATACATACATTTTCATTCTGATAGTTATAATTGTGAAGATGACATAGGTCAAGAATTATTGTCTATTAAAACTTTATTTTACCAATTTAATCAATCATATTCAACTGATAATAGTCCAGGCACTAGCACTAACATTCAGCAACAAAGCCAATTCCGTAATTGGGAGTCTGTACAAGTACAGGCACGCTGTGAGAGATTAAATATCCACTCAAGAGCTTATACGGTTGGATGGGTGACAAGAAAAATTTTAAGTAAAATTGATTGTGAGACGTGCAAAAACAATTTGGTTACAAGTGAAGAAACTAATGTGCATAGCTGGATCAAAGCTCGTGAGTACAATTATTTAAAAAAAAGGAAACTAGCCTATCCAACTGAAGGTGCCGTGCGGAGCTTTGGATTTATTGCAAGGGTAACAAATGAATATTTGGAACAAAATGCTCATAATGATAATATTAGCATGAACATTATAAGTCAAATATTGTCCAAATATTCATTCAGTTATCTCACTTGCGAATCTCACAGCAATATTGTCCTACAACAGTTTCTCGATTTATCTGTAAGGCTATTCATTTTTAATTGGTGCAATATAATAAATAAAATTTTAAAAGGGGTGGACATAATTCGCCTTGAACGCTTTGGCCCTTTGCCACCAATGCAAAATAAGGCATTGACTAAATTTAAAAAGAAATTGAAAAATAGAAAATTTAATAAATAATTGTCCAAATTTTACCAATTAGAAATCTGGTACATTGCACTCAAGTAGTACTTAGTACTGATCCCAAGAGCATGATCTCGTAGGGCTTGAGTGCCAAATGCAAATTCATTACATGGCTATGTTTAATTCATTTAAGCTTATAAGTTATAAATATACCTCAGTTTCATAAGCCACTGGCTTATAGTAAGACCTAAAAATGATGTTATTTTGTATAAACATTAGCTAACAAGCAGATGTATGCATACTGAAATCAATCTCCTAAGATCTTGTATCTCTTGCTTATTTTATTCATTATTTTATTCAAAATAGAATTACAGGAATTACTTTTTGAACGTCAACAATAAAAACTACCACCGGTTCAACCCTAGCCCTGTCCTGAAAAGAACCGGCGAAACAAACTCAGCGGGCCTCATGTTGTGATATGTAAAAGTAAAAAATATAAAAATACAAATACATTTGCATATTATTATTGTTATAATGCTATACAATTTATGAATTTACAAAAATTATGGTACAGAAACAGCCTGGGAGGAGGGTACTAATTCCAAGATGTGGTATCTGTCATAAAATCTGTTACCTTAAAATTTAAATTATAGTATGCCTTAACATACAAACGCTCTTTAACAACTTTTTTAAATTTATTAATCGAAAGTTTTTGGACGCTTTCTGGGATCCTATTGTAGAGGCGTATGCATTGCCCCTAAAAGGAGTATTTTGGGAGATACAGAAAAAATAGATATACAAATTGTAGCCTGTTCCCGTTGTTCATTAAATTAAGCTTTAGACAAAATGTATTAGGCTATTTCTTAATAAAGATAATTATTCTATAAGGAATTTGACTTTTATTTATCCTAAAAACGAATATTATTGAGGGGGTGTAGCAATAAATAATATTTTTTATATGGGCAACAATATTTTTAAGCATTTTTTATTACGGCAACATTGTTTTGCGCCATTTTTTATATAGGCAACATTGTTTTAAAAAATATGATATTTTTTAAACAGGCAACTCAGTTGTGTATCTGGTCACACTGGTTTACTAAACTTGCAAAGGTCCACAGACTATTAAAGGTCTAACGTCATATAAGGGAACATGACCGTCTGAACCTGTGTAGTCTGTGGGTAGTATCGCCAATGTTTGTTTCCAAAATAAATATTAAAACAAAATAAGATAAAAATATACAGGTGTGTTTGACTCGCTGCACTCTTTGAACGCGATGATCCTTGAGGTTCTCCCTACCTGTGTGTAGCCGGGGTTTCCTTTGCTAGCAGATGTAGGTGTAGCAAATTGGTCCTCCTTATAAAGATGGGTTGACAAGAATGGGTTTCTGGCCTCTGCTTATCCCCCGATTATTATCCTCCTGGACGAGTTCTGTCAGTTTTTGTACAGAGTAATTGCAACTTGCCTTACAAGATAGCTGGAGAGAGTTGGGCCGGACCGGCGAACAGTTCGGGTTTCGACTTAGTCGATCTACAATTCGTGCTAAGAAGAAGAGGTCTCCCGTAGAGTGGTGGTAACGTTATCCTTGGACATTTCCAATGCGTTTTACTCCCTGTCCTGGAAACCTACACGAGTAGATTGTTGCGATTTCACGCACGATTTCATGCGACTATCTGTCGTTGCCTTCCATCTGTTGAATGTCTGCAGAACGTCTGGTATGATTGGGGGCTTTTCGGTAATATTCCACATAGAGCGAGCGTATTGTATTTAGCGGATGATACCTAGTCGTGGCGCGCGGTGAGGCATACAGGCAGGTGTTTTTTTCCTGCTGTTACAAAGTGTTTTTAAATCCACGGCAGTTCAAGCCTTAGTTCGCGATTGAAATTGTAACTCAACTTGGAATTTTGTCTGTCCTAAGCCAGATATATAAGGTTGTTAAAAGCGAGAGGCATTTAATGAAACCACATATTTAGTATATCGTTTCCAGGCCACATAGTAAAAATCAGATCAATCGGAGCCATAATTTAGCCACAGAAATATTTTAAAGTGTTTTCTCACTTTATACACGTTGTACATCAGCTGATATCGAGTACAGGCCGGACGGGGACATTCACCCCATGCGAAATTGCCGTTCGCTGTACGAGCCGATACAAAGCACGATTACATTTTTTCGCTATTTAACTTGTTTGGAAAATGTCTTTTCGTATGCTTGTCGTAAACTTTGTTTTAATAGTTTCGTATTAACTGTATTTCAAACAAACGATTTCGTTTTTAGGTTACGACAGCTCGTTCATCATAGTAATGTTTCACGCTGCACTCAAGCTAAAGTTAATTTCACGTGATTTGATGCAGATGTTAGACGACACTGGCAACATACCATTGATTAAAACAAAAATTGCAAATTTTATACGAGCCCATCAGGAATGTCGCACGTAAGAAACTCATTTATTAAAAAAAATGTTTTTGTGAAATTGAAAACGAATGGTCCGTTATTATTCAGAGCCCGCGGTATAATGATGCCAAATAAAACTTTGTATGCCATAGTATTAGGCCTCAGCCTTCTGTCTGAGCTGGGGCATTTTCGCAAATGTGGTGGCTATAGACAGTAGTCAGTGAGTTGTGAACCGCAATCTGCCACAACCTACTGCACTGAATCCAGTACTGGCTGAAGCTCTTAAAAGACCCTCTGTAACGCATGTATGTTAACGCGCTCTCGTGATTCCGTCCACAGCTAGAATAAAGTGGTACGCCGCGAGTTGTTTTTAGTGTGTAGTCAGTTTAGCTGCGAGTTTCATAACCACTAATCATAATATTCCCGTCTAGAGCACGAGTGGCGTGTAAAATCATTTTCACAATGCAAAAGACGAAGAAATTAAATTGAAAGTACAATTATGCATTATTTTTGTTAAAGAATTCTCAACTGTATTATTAATTTTATTTTAATAAATCACATTTGGCTCTTTTAAATTTATAAAACACTATTGTGCAGGTTTGTAGAGAACATTCAGAAGAGTTACGAGGTGTGGCTCGCGGGCATCTTCTGTCACGGAATACTACAACTGGGAATGGCACTCACTCAAACTACATCCCAAGAATCCGTAAGTTTTGTAAGAATGACATACATTCCACGTCTGACTTGTATTTCTCGCTCAAATGATGCCGCCGCGAAGAAGCTTGTGGGTTTCAAGGGACTCTTTGGACGGAGGGAGCTAAGGAGAGCCATACGTCTCGCTTAAAAAAGGTTTGTCGTTATACTGTAATAAATGTCACTACGGACGCCTATATTTACCATCAAATGGGTGGATAATAGGTAAGACTTTCTTGAGTAGCCGAAACTCGGCTGGGAAGACAAAATTAATTAAAAGTTTGTATAAATATAATATATAACTTAAGTTATTTACTTAAGTTTTTATAAAATTTTAGTAAGAATATAGAAAAAAAAATTGCAAGGTATTGCAGCTAATACCTGTAATATCTAAAATTCATTTTTCTTTTTTCGTAATATTTGTGAGTAAGTGTTTGTAACCTATGTGTCCTGGATACTTTGATGCCAAGTTTTTATAATTTATTTTTTCCTTCCTCATTTTCAGGGCAGTACTGGGTCGACCTTCACGTATTATTTTTACGTTATTGCGACTGTGCTTCACATTTTCCTACCTTGTTTTCTTGCATCCGAACTAAGGAAGCTAGTACGTATAAATAGACCAGACAATATTATACACGATTGAAAATATTTTGATTTCTACATGCAATTATATTATGTTACATTATTTAAATCTGACTTGTTGAATTGGTATAAAATGGAGCTGATTTTGTCTTAGTCAGATGTTATACATTATACAAATTTACTTTTTGGTCACCGGCCAAATTTTATAATAAGGAAGTAAACATCATTCCAAGGATGTGTTTCAAAATTTACCGTCTAATTGTAATATTTAGTTAAATAAAAATCGATTTGAAACAGCCCTTAAAAATACATCGCTCGTTGTTCACACACGAAATGTATCGACTTCAAGATCAGTGACGCCGGCTGATCGCAACTCGAGAGTTGGATGCACCGTGGTGACCAAGAAATATGTTTGTAACATGGGACAATGTAACTGTATCTAATTATTATTTTTTATTTAATAAATCGAATGTATTATTGATTTTGAACCACATCTGAAAAATTGGAAAATATGTACAAAACGCAACTCGCTCTCATTTTGTCTTCACTAACTTATATCTCCCTATCAATTTACATTGGCCTCACACTTTTCGTAACACTCTCGTCACGTATCCATCAGCTTACTCTCCAAATCAAGCGTGCATAAAGAATTTTTACTTCAAAAAATATTTTTCAGGAGGAAAACTTAGCAAACATCGTCTACGAGTGCCCGTGGGAGGACGTACCAGACAAGGGCGTGAGAAATTCGATTTTAATTATATTAGCAAATACACAGAAGCCGAGTGAGTTCACTGCTGTCGGTATGATTACCTTTAACATGGAGTTATTTGTTTCGGTTTGTACTTATATTTTTTATGTTATACAAGCTGCTCCCTGCGGTTTCAAAGAACCGGAAAAAGGCTTCAACTTATACTTATTTATTACTATGAGCTGTAAAAGTTATTACAGATGTAGATTTACGAATCATTTTTATAGTTTATTAGGTTCAATGCACTAAACGGCGTAAGATAGATAAGACGAAAGTAAGACGGATTTATTAATTTCATTCGTTATAGTTTTGTTTTTGTTATTCCAGATATTGCAGACGAGTTACTCCATGTTCACGCTGCTGAGAGACTAAATATATGCTTGCTTTATGACGTGCCGTATACTATATCCTAGAGTAAGTATAAAAAATAGTAATAGACCAAAAGCCCGTTACGACTAACGTTAGACAGACTTTCCATATTTTATAAAAAAAATCTTTACATTTTTTTGCGTATCTTGGGAACATAGTTACGAACAGCGCTATGAATAGTTAAAGCATACATCTCTGTTTTTTTTGGGAATTAACAAAATATTAAAAATGACGTCACATTCGTTGGTACTTAGTACGGATTCAACCTCCTGTTCAATATCCATTAATAAAAAAAATATACTTGGTGGCTTGTAATGGCGGCAACATTTCGGTGAAATAAATCAAGTTTAATACTTTGTCGGGTACGTTTTATTCGCGGTTTCAGAAGCTTTGTCTTACTCTAACAATCGTTTAAACGTTTAGTTATATTTATATAGTTAATGATGATGTCACTGGACCACTAGAAGATATTACCTTAGCCGGGTTTTAAAAGTTTTTATATCTCTACGTACACCAATGTATGGCTATCATTTTGTGTCGATATTTAAGGTCGCAATAGATTATACTCTCAAAATATACTTCTATGTTATATGCCAAACCATAGAGATATAATGAAAGAAATCTATGTGTCAAGCCTTTGGACAAACATTTTTTGGACCTTGGGGCAAACGAGCGACACTTTCGTGACTACCGACGCCCATAGACATCCGCACAGTGTTAATACAGATACGTTGCCCTCCTTTCTCCTTCCATCTCCCTGACCCACCGTCCTAAGTAATATATTTCTATATAAAATTGAGCCTTTTTTCTGACGAGCCGACGTCGTCCACTGCTTCACATAGAGCTCCCTCTGAGAACATCCAGGCCAGTCACGATAAATGAACTTTATTATTTCTTTCGCAATTTAAGAGATCTTGGAACACAGTGATTCAGCAGTTGAAGCTTCGGGCATTGGTGGGGAGCAGCGGTGTCGTGCTGAGCAAATCAATGCAATATAATACCAAAAATAAATAGAAACCAAAATTCAATATAATGTAATCCAAAAATGTAAAAATGTAAACTCATCTTCGTCACCTGCCAAAGTAAGCATTCAAATTTTCATAGTCCCTGATCAGGCTTCTCTATGATATATGGCCTTAGAAAATCTTTCAGGATCTTTCAGGTAAATATGGAAGATACGTCCGTTGCACTCTCTTGCTCTTTAATAAAATGTATCTATGTAGGTTCTTATAGTTCTTAATAAAAATGTATTCTATTTTAGTCTCTTCATTCGCAATATAAAAAGCAGAGTATTGTTTGGTTTTATTTTTTATTCCTTTACTAGCTGTTACCCGCGGCTTCGCTCGCGTGGTAGTATTTCAAACAAAGAGCAAGATATGTATGTATGTTATTCAATAGAATATTAAGAATATTCAATTGAAGATTATGAATTCTCACTTAGTGGGTTGTAAAGTAATAATATTTTACTGTTCACGTGGGGAGCACATTCTTACATCTGGATTAAATTTTAGGTATAAATAAATTAGCGTAAATCATTTTAAGTATAACATAATATTTGAGGATATTTTTAATATTTGATGATGAGTTATCGAAACCGGTCATATTAGTGTGATTTGAATTTAAAAAAGTTTAAATAGTAAATAAAGTATATTATATAATCAAAGTATAGCAAAGTTATTTCAAAACACTACTATAAACAATGTTGAAAGTTTTTTTATTTGGTGACAAAATATGAAGGTTTTGACCCCTTGATACGCACGAACAGGCAACATACAATTGCCCATGTGAAAAGCAAGGGTTTTCCAAATTTACCCCAGCTACCTGTAAAGTCCGACCTTGCGCTTTATTTATTGTTAAAGCAATGCTAAGTTTAATAGGAAATTGGAGTCTTTTAAACTGAAATGGCAGGTCAGTTGGTATCATGGTTATTCGTGGGATGATTACGCTTCTCCCTTTTCCTACACCTGTTAGAATTGTGGCACTAATTATCTTCCGCTCAAGCTGTATGACACTAAATCTTGTTCCATTGCATAATTGAGAAGCATCCAAATTTCTCATTAACATAATAGGAACGCCTACTTTAAGTCGAATCTTGTGAGAGGGCACACCAGATAATTCGAGTGAGTTCAGAATCTCTGCGGGTCATGAAGTACTTTGTTCTGTGTCCATGATTGTATCTACTGATGAGTACTCTGTTAGGTCCCCTGCTACCTGACTCAATATATTTAAATTAATTTTATTTACAACGTCATTTTTTGAGGCAAGAATTGCTCTTTCACATAGCCATTGATCGTCATTAATATTACTTTGTAAATCGGGGTAAACGCTCCCAATCAATTATTCTGAATTACTGTGCACTAAATTACAAAGATCTGTAGTTAATTTCACACAGCCCTCGGCATCAGTCTCCAGCTGTCCATTTCCAATTTTTAGTAAGGTGTCCGCGTAGCTTCCCGCATGAATATCATTGTACAGATGCACTCTCATATTTTTAGTCAAGTAAAATTTCTTTACTTTTCTCCATAATGGTGACGACTTGAGACAGGCTTTAATTTCGTCAGCAGGTGTGCCCTTCTGAATCACTGGTAGAATTTGGCGGAAGTCACCAGCCAGTAAATCAACCATTCCTCCCATGATATCTGTATTACTGCGCAAATCCTGTAGAGTTCGATTTAAAGATTCTATGGCTTTTTTGTGCGACATAGTACTTTCACCCCATACTAAGAGCTTGCACTGACGTAGCATTTTGCCTCGTGAGCTATATTTGCTGAAATTACAAATAGGTGATTCTTCTTGAGCGAGATTTAATGGTAGTTTTAAAATGGAGTGCGCTGTACAGCCCCCGCTCAGCAAGGTTGCAGCTATTCCGGAGGAAGCTATTGCTACTGCAATATTTTTATCTTTCCTTATTTGTGCTAATAATAAATTTAACAAAAAAGTTTTACCAGTACCTCCCGGGGCGTCTAGAAAAAAAATGCACCATTCCCCAGTTCTGTTTGCCTTAACACTTGATCAAAAATGAGTTTTTGCTGATGCAAAGCTGGAGCATCATAGTTTAATTCCCGCATAATGTCATCTTCTATTTCATCTTCGTTTGTTCGTTCAGGGCTGGTCATTCCAAATTCGTCTAATGTTGTTATTTGGTGCAAAATAATGCTTTTTTAAATTTTTTTATTTATTTATTTTATTATTTTATTTTGCTTGCATCAGTCTGATTCCATGACGTTTGACATCTGGCTTGAATGACCTTTTTTAGTCGTATTATTTTGATAAGCTTCATTCATCTTGTTGTCAATCAAAATTGACAATGTTACCGGAAATATATGAAATCTAGGTATTGTACAAAACTCCTAGGAAATACAATTCCGAAGCTATTTAGGGCACATGTAAAATAGTTTTTTAAAAATTCTTTAATAATATATTTTAGGAATTACACCTAGGAATTTTATACACTGACGGATTACATACATTTCCGTAACATTTACTCTGACGTTTCTGTCAAACATTACTAAAGACGCCCTCTATAGCGCTTATTTAATTGATTTAATGGAAATTTGTTTTCCCATGAAAGTTTTTAGCCATAAAAATTTGCCTATGGCACTTCTTGGTCCTTCAAATATCTCCATACTAAATATCACATAGATCCGTTGCCCCCATTTGATGTTAAAGAAAGACAAACAAACAAACAAACAAACACACTTTCGCATTTATAATATTAATATGGATATGGATATTGTTTAGTTTTCGTAAATGTTCACATCATGTTTTACTTAAGTACTCTTGAAATCTTAGGTATTCCAGACATTATGTACTATTATATATTATATTAGAATTATAAATATAAATTATATATTAGAAAAAAACTATATTAGATATATATTAGAATATAGTTTATATGTGTTAGTGCATAGTGCTATATTATTAGTATGATCTACATATCCTTCTATTCTCCTCCTACATTATTATTATTATTATTATTATTATTATTATTGCTTGTTATTTAGGAGCCTTTCGGTGAACACTGACGCTCATGATGCCGTCCATTCTTCCGCCCCTCCAACGACCCCATATAACTACACAGGATTAGATCTAAACAAGAGCTATTTAACAGTTTTCACCCGCAGTTACAAAAGAAATAATGTAAGTCATTTTTTTTAACTAAAATTAAAAATTCTTTAAAATTTAATTGACTAACAAAAAATTGTTTAGTCAGGATGCGTCTAATGCTTACCGATGTAATTGTGAGAGGGTCAATTTCTGTGTTAATTTTAGAAATATAATTGAATATAATATGATATATCTACGAGGGCTGCCTTTTAAGTAGTGTCGTTTGCAAACCTCCTTCGACTGTATAAAAAAATATGTATGTCTTTTTCATCTTTTTGAATTTAGAATTCGAAAACAAAAGAATGTTTTATGATTATTCGGATAGTTTTATTGTAGCGTCGGTTCAAAGGTTATTAGTCGGTGGTAAAAATGGAAATATCAAAGGAAAATATGCGTGCGATAATTTTCTACAACTTTCAAAGGGGATTAACGCGACTTCAGTGCTTTGAGGAGATAACTTCTGTGTTAAGTGATGCAGCACCTTGCCTTAGGACTGTAGAACGCTGGTATTTAGAATTTCAACGTGGGCACTCTAGCCTCAGTGATAAGCCACGTGTAGGTCGTCCAAAAACCGCCATGACGCAAGAGAATGTCGACGCTGTGCGGCAGCTACTCGTCGAAGATCGTCATGTGACATACCGGGAAATAGAGGCATCCGTGGGCATTTCAGGGACTACTATCCAAAAAATCCTGCACGAAGAACTTGGTGTAAGAAAGTTGATCTCGCGTTGGATACCACATTTGCTCAGCGACGACCAAAAAACAGCCCGCGTTAGATGGTGTCGCAAAACTCTGCAGAGATTCAACCGAGGAGAGTCAAAACACGTTTATGATATGGTTAGTGGTGATGAGTCTTGGATATATGCTTACGATCCAGAATCCAAACAGCAGTCAACTGTCTGGGTCTTTCAAGATGAGCCAAAACCGAGCAAAGTCATACGCTCACGGAGCACTTCAAAAAAAATGATTGCCTCGTTTGTGGCAAAGGGTGGTCACGTCGCCACTATTGTACTTGAGGATCGCAAAACGGTTAACGCAGACTGGTATACCACGGTTTGTTTGCCACAAGTCATCACAGAGTTTCGGAAAAACAACTCAACACGCCGTATGATTCTGCACCATGACAATGCAAGTTCGCACACTGCTCGCCAAACAAAGTTGTTTTTGAGCACTCAAAACATTGAAATTTTAGATCACCCACCTTACAGCCCTGACTTGAGCCCTAACGATTTTTTTACGTTCCCCAAAATTAAGCAAAGCCTTCGTGGTCAACGTTTCAACTCACCCGAAGAAGCTGTTAACGCATACAAATTGGCGATTTTGACTACCCCCACTTCGGAGTGGAATAAATGTTTTAATGACTGGTTCGAATGCATGCAAAAGTGTATTAAATATCGCGGAGAATTCTTTGAAAAACAATAAATGGTAATAATCTATAATATTGTCTATACTTATTTCAAACGACAAAACTTAAAAGGCAGCCCTCGTATATCCATATTTATATTTATTATTTATCCTATTAATCTATCTATATATAAAACTCAAACGTGACATAGCCAGCTATCAACGCACAGCACAAACCACTGGACGGATCGGGCTGAAATTTGGAATGCAGGTAGAGGATATGACGTAGGCGTCCGCTAAGAAAGGATTTTCAGAAATTCAATCCCTAAGGGGGTGAAATAGGGTGTTGAAATTTGTATGGATTTCTTAGAAACTAAGCGCGGGTGAAACCGCGGGGCACAGCTAGTATTCTATAATATTATAAATGCGAAAGTTTGTACGCTTGTTTGTTTGTTACTCCTTCACGCAAACACGGCTAAACCGATTTTCATGAAATTTGACACACACATAGAGGGTAACTTGGATGTTCACATAGGACATTTTATCCCGAAAAAATGTTCCTATGGGATGCCATGAGATGATTTTCTATTTTCCACGGGATCGCAGCTAGTAATATTATAAATGCGAAAGTGAGTTTGTTTATTAGTTTGTTTGTCCTTCTTTCACATCAAATCGGATCAAAGAATCGATATGATATTTAGTATGGACATAGTTGAAGGAATGAAGCACATCTACTGAAGAGTGCTATCGGCTCCTTTTTATCGCGAAACCTATGCGAGCGAAGCCGCGGGTAACAGCTAGTATATTATAAACTAGCTATACTATAATTATATGGAAATATTAATAATATGGATACATTATTCTTGTTGAAAATGGTCTTCCTCAAGTTCTTATTATAATAAACCATTTCAATAATTCCTGACTTGTGAGTTTCCTAATTACCACACTTTTGTTGGAATAGTAGTAGAATATATACGTACCTACGTATATATTAGTAAAAGGAAAAATTTGTAAAATAGTTTTGCAAGAATAAATTATTTTTTAATGATACCTAACAATTCTTGTAATGTTATGGATGTTCAAATTATGACATATGATGTATCTACATCATATTACCTACTCATAAACCGCATAATATAACGTGATACGTGATACCACACGTTTTGTAAGAGGCGCACGACCGGGGAACTCGCTTACACGAGACCGGCGTAAAGTGACAGCTGTGCTGTCGCGTTTCGTGCGGTGTAAGTAGCCGGTGGTGGCCCATGGAGAGAGGAGGAGGAAGGAGGACGCATCTGCATAACCTCTATGCGGATGTTTATGGGCGTCGGTAGTCATGATAATAGCTCCCATTGCTAGTTTGCCCCCTTATACTATAAAAAAAGATGCCATCACTTTTGAGGTCACATACCTATAAGCGAGACTTGAGAGAGTAACTTGCGGATACCGCTTTTTATTGTTTATTTACCATTCTGGTCCTGTTATATTTTTTAGCTCTGTGAGACGTAGTGCCGTGCAACATTGCAGCGGAAAATGGTTTGCACGACCGGGGAGGTACCTCTCGCTGACATGACGCCGTTACGGCGGCGTGTGACAGGTATGTCGTCGCGTTTCGTCCGGTTTGTGAGTAGCTTTTGGCCTGTTGGAAGGGAGGAGAAAAGGAGGGCTCCTTCACTAATGAACTTGCGTAATAATGAAGCGGATGTCCATAAGCATTGGCAGCCATTAACTTGACTACTCGTTTGTCCCCTAGCACGGTAAAAAAATGTTAGCATCTGTACAGGTAGATATTATAAGGGTTTAAGGTGTTTGCACATTATACCAACTTGACGCAGACTCGACTCCAACTCAACTCGACGTATGGCCACAGATTAATAAACCTAAGTATGGCATTCAAATGTATCTTTCTATTGTGTTTCTTATGAGTGAATCAGTCAACGCGGAGAATACGCATGGACCATTATAACACATCAATCGTAATAACTCTGCATACGTAAATCATTATTATAAACCTTCATATAATGACTACTCACCTAAACCTTTGCTTAATTGAGGTCACAAGTACGCAGGTAAATAAACAATACTAGAAGAAGTAGTCAAGGATTATGACGACTTCATAGTTTTTTGTTTGACACTGCAGTATATAGTATCATCATACTAATGATAAAAGCAAATGATTAATTATAGTTAGTAGTTGTAGCTTAATTATAGCTCTCGGAAATTGTAATATTCTAATCATCAAGATAAAATTCCACCTCAATCCAATATGAAATGCACTGACGTAAGGTTTACCTACCAAACGGTTTCGATCGAAAAAGAAACAAATCTACCTGCATCACATTCAACCAATCAGAATTCATTTTAATTTTTTTTTAAATGGCGGATCTGTTATTTTTGAGAGTAAGTTAACCGTCGAGAGTGATGTTTAATTAGTGTTATTAAATAAGTATTCGTTAGAACGTAGGAAAATATTACACCTGCAGGAAATAAAGACTAATGGCGAGGGGTAAGAGAAAATGCAGAAAATTAAGAAACAAGAACGGCTTCTACCTACATATAAAATATAATGCTACTAATAGATAGGGAAAGGTTCTATGTATGTTTGTTTGTTACTCCTTCACGTAAAAACTGCAGAACCAATTTTCATGAAATTTGGCACACACTTGAGAGTAACTTGGATTAACACATAGTACAGTTTTTATCCCGAAAAAATGTTCCTATGGGATTCAATGAGATGTGTGTGTGTGTGATGATGTGTGTGTTTGTAAAAGAGTCTAGTAAAAAAAGTCAAGGTGGAGATCAGGCACCTCAGAGAAATGTACACATACAACTAGAATTTTATTTATTTATTTATTTAATAGCTAATATACACAGGTAAACTTAATATTATTAAAAATTGTAAAAAGGCACTACTTATTCCATAGTGGAATTTCTTCCGTAGTCCTACTACAGGAAAATATGCATACTGAAACACAATATTAGTGTGCACATTAAGTTCCTAATATTACAAAATTCTTTAATATAAACTACGACAAATTAATATATAAACAATATACATAAATCGACACTATATAAGTATTTATTATATACGTATGTATATATTTATATAAGTATGTATTTAGTGTCTGATACAGCTTAATATATTACTTAATGATTCTATACTTACAATACTTAATAATACAATATATTATATTATGTACTAATAATATGGATAGATAAGATGATAATTATAATTATATGAATAATTTAGCATATCTTAGGTTTCGGTCTGATTTAAATAATATTCTTTTAATTTTTTCTTGAAAGTGACAATTTCTGACAATCCCGGATTTTATGTGGTAGAGAGTTCCACAGCCTAGCAGAATAGATAGTAAAGGAATGTGAATAAAAGTCAGTTCGATGGGCCGGTATCACAATAAAATTACGTTTTTGGGGTCTACAAAAAGAGTCATCGAAATTAGTTAAAGAGAAGTGATCACGAATATATGAAGGAGAACAAGGATTGGACAGTAGATTAAAAAGGAAACGTAGGATACGGAAATTTCTACGGTGGCGGATAGGCAGTCATTGTAGCTTTTATATAATATATACTATTGCAGGTTTTCTATGGAAAGTAAATATTTAGTTTAACATTGAATATAAAAAAAATATGAATCCTGTCATACAGTGAGTGTTATATTAGAGGAATGAATACACAATACGAGAAAGCCAAATATATCATGGGCAAACCCTTCATAACTGTAAAGTTTTTTACGTATGTAAAGGTTCACGTGATATTCTCAATTTATTTTCATATTTTTCTCCGCCACCTTAACCAAGTCGTCAGTCTACCCAGCACCGCATCCTCCGGTGTGAGGTCGCCAATCGAGAACATTCCCAGTGGTGAGCAGTTATCAGTTTACTGCTTCTCAGAACACATAGCTCTGGTAACTCTGAACCTCTTGCGGATGTCCGACTTGTGGGCCATATCTCGCAGAGAGAAACCAAGCAAAGCTCTATTTATGGCAGGCTGAGTGACTATGAGTTTATTTTAGAGGTGCATATTTAGCGACCATATCTCGGTCTGAAGGCATCTTTAGTTTCCCAAACTCTGCCAATCCGAGTTAGATTCGACTGTCGATCTCTTTCTTGAAGTAAGATTTACCTAACTGACTTCCAGTGTAGCAATGAACAGTTTTGAAGAAATTACATCTTACACCTTTCTGAAACTACATAAATCGGTTTAGTGGTAAATATAAGTTTCAGATTACATAATAAACTAGCCTCGCCCTGAGTTTTCGACCATATGTTTCTATCACGTCGAAACATTGGAGTATAAAGAGTTCACCCACTAACACAGTAAGACGAAATTTTACATATTATATAGGACATTGTAGGATAAGTACTTTAATTTACTATAGTGTAGCATATGGATTTTGAATACCCCATACGATTAAAAATAAAAAAAAATGCACTGTATTTACTGGCTAAGTATAACAGCAGTCGTTGTTATGTTTCCATTTTAATTGTTTGCATCCATTACAGTAGAAGTTAAAGTTCGATATCATTATATTATTGCAGTGAGTTGTTACTACTACTTACGATAGTAATATAGTTCAATGTATTTTTGTTCTAATCCTTATGTTTATGTTTATTATATCTGTCGATAGCGACAACATTCTCAATGTCTGTAGTCTCCTGCCATGTCAATGAACTTCAGTTTTCAGTGACGGGACGCATTATGTTGATATCGAAGCGAGCCTACTAAATTATATTTATTGATAGCATGTATAAATATAATATCCATTTCGAGGTACGTACATTAATATACGTACATTTATATACAGGTTTGATACAAGCGAGAGGCATTAAATGAAACCACATATTTAGTGTATACTGTGGCACCTGGGCTGGATACTTCGTCGGGGCGTAGCGTCCAGCTACGCAGGGTCACCTATTTGTAGTCTTGCTACCTATCTACGTAGACTAACTATATATGAAGATTGACTGCCTATGCTATACTGTTGCCAGCTGGCTTAATAAAAGATTTTCGAAACTTTATGAATATATTTTATTTATTCATTCCCAAATTACAATTCACATTAAAAGTATTTAAGACCTAGGCTAACTCATATACATCATCTTTTGCTCAAACCCCATCTCTTTCTTTTCGAGACCCCAAGCGTAATGAAAATTTATTGAACGTGTCAAAAGCGACACATTCTAATATTTAAAATTTAAATGAATATGCTTCCTTTCATAAGAAAGTATATTCATTGTGGCAAGGAGGTCCCTCTGTCTGTTTCCAGGCTACATAACAAAAATTAACCTTTATGTTGCTCCCATTCACGTTCTGTGGTGGGGTCAATTTTGACACGATTAAATATATAAGTAAGGTGTCCCAATATTGTACGGGTTCGCGAAGGTTTGATAAAGCGCGTATATTTTTTAAAACAGTGTCTATTAAATTGCGTATTTGAATTTGTGACTCTTTGTTAATACTGTGCATAGTAAATAACGCTTTAACATGATTTTGAACAAGTAATCTATGGTTGTTAAAGCAATTTTGAAGCAATTCCCATGCAATTAGGTAATTGCTGGCAGAAAATTCAACCGAGTTTATGATTAATTCTGCACTACCCTTTAGTGACAATTTTAAGTAGTGGAATTTTTCGATGTCACTTATTTCACAGGAGTTATGTACGAGACTCATATAGCTATCTCTAAACTGTAACCAATTCCCAATTGAACCATCAAACGTAGGCAAGGATATGACTGGTAATTTAATAGTCGGTTTGTGTGCGGATGAATTTAAACTGTCAGTGACCTTACATAAACTTAAAAAATATTCCGCTTTAGAAATAGCACTGTAATAGCTGCTTTCAAACATTTCACGCTGTGTTAATTGCTCATCAATATCGGTAACAGACTCTTCTAGCTTCGTTTGAATGTTATTAAATTCAGTGAACATAGCAGAGGCACCTTGAATACGTAACTCTACTCTACTCTATTTGGTTCTTATTAGAGATCGTAACGTCTTTTAAAGTATCTACATAATTTGCGAATCTCGTTAATCTGCCTTTTAATATACCACGCTTTTTAACTAATTCTTTTACTAGACAAATTTCACTATGCCTATAGCGAGAATTATCGCGAGATTTAGACTTTAAAGTGCCACTATTTGGCTCAATCATTTTGGTGGAATGAAGTAAAATAGCGTACTTACAATTTTGGTGTTTTCAAAGAGGATACTGCGAAGTATCTTGGACGCGCACGGGGGCTTGATTAGTAATTACTGAAACTAAGGGAATTCTAGAATTAACCGTTGAAGTGGAAGTGGGATGGGAATAAATGGGATGGCTGGCCGTACCTATTTGCGCGTTTTCAGAAACTGCCTGCTCCAACTTGCGTATTTCTCCGATTCTCCGTTGCTCCCGCTGGTTATTCTTCTTATTGATCCGGCTCGAAGGACCAATCTTATGGTAGATACTGGGTTTAGCGAAATGATAAATCTTAAGCGCTTTTTAAAGTATGTATTAAAGTAGTTACAAGTGGTAGTAAGGATTGCGAAAGAATGAATTTTAAGGAAGCTGCTGATTGGTCGATTTTAAATGTGGACAATCTTTGGTGTTGCCAAGATGTCTGGACAAGATCAATCGGGGCAATAGTTTAACCACAGGATGATGGATTTATATATTTTTATTTAATAAATAAATAAATATTCCCTGTTACAGACTGAAGGACTATCAAATAATGTTTTCAATAAAAAATATACTCAGAATATAGACATAAGTGTAAAGGAAGTATATTACAAATACAGCAACAGAGAGAAAAGATATTACAAATACAGCAACAGAGGGGAAAGATATTACAAATACAGCAACAGAGGGGAAAGATATTACAAACACAGCAACAGAGAGGAAAGATATTACAAATACAGAAACAGAGGGAAAGATATTACAAATACAGCAACAGAGAGGAAATACATTACAAATACAGCAACAGAGGGGAAAGATATTACAAATAAAAAGGATTGTAACCATTGATTACCCAGGTTGATTATTATTGATAGTATAAAATATAATTTGTGCTGTACTAGTGAGTTTGACTCGTATAGGTTTTCTATCTACTTTGTTTGATTCAACTTGTCAATCACAGGAGCTCAGTAGCTCCTGTGATCGGAATAGGGCAATGTTGGAGTTATAAAAATCACTTGGAGTTAAATACCATTTAATATAGAGGGTTACAAGCTCTTTATTACCATGAGATCACAAGTACCTAAGCGGAGTACGGACTACCGGGATGAAACCACAGGGCGTTGTTGTACTTACATGAACCGCAATGGAATCCTTTAAAGTAGTAAATGTTCATTTTCCTTTAGTAGATTCACAAATTTTTCACACACGGCCACGTTCATATATTATGTATATTTAAGTAATTGAGATAATTACTTTATAATAATGCACTTATAGCGCACCTTTATATAGTGCTTACGTAATTGAAAACGCATAAAACAACTTACTTTACGTGCGAACCAACGTGATTGTGACAAAATATACTATTTTATCTTTAAAATAGTACTTAGACTAAAAAATCATGTATTTATTATACAGCCTTATAGTCGTCGCTGTATTTACTGCTATATTCTTTGAGCCATGGAAGTCTAAAAAGTTGACTAAATTGAGTAAATTGCTCAAGAGTGAATATATTTATCTCCCGATTATTGGACATGGATATATATTTCGAGGAAGTGGTTTTGGTAAACTTATGTTACTTATTTTTTTATATTCCATACTATTACAAAATATCTAGACACAGGAAAAGTTTTAGAAACTGAGTCGTAAGTTAAAGCTAATTCGTCCCAAAAAATTATTTTACATTGTCAATTTTATTAATATTATTATAAATATATCATAATATTGGTAATAATTATTTATTATTCATTTTAATAACGTACAAAGTCACAAGAATGAAAAGTTATGTTCATGCTGTCGCGATTGTGGGGTTTCGACGGTGTCGGTGGCTCATGAGGAGGCAAGAGGAGGGGTTAAAGAGGGCACCGCATCTTCATATTAAAGTCTTAATTTGGGCTTTGGTAGGCTTTGGTAGCCATCAAATGATGACTATCAGCGCCAGCCACCACCACACAAAAAAATATTTCGGTCAATTTGACGGCGCGTAAGTAGTATTTGGAGGCATTATTTTTTCAAACCGTTGATTATAATATACTAGATTTCAGAGCTCCATCCACGGGGATTTCGGACTTCAAAAATGGAGTTATTATACATATAAATCTTCCTCTTGAGTCACTCTATCTATTAAAAAGACCCCATCATCATCTGTTGCGTAATTTTAAATATCTACGCATACAGACACACAGACACACTTATTCGAATGAAACTTTATATGTTCCCCCACTCAAATATTTTTTTTTTTTACATCTTGTGTAGAATGTTGCAACAAACATTTTAGTACCACTTTTGATCGGTTGTTAAAGAGTTAGGAGTCATGAGTCGATTTTGATGGGTTCGCCGCTCGCCTATAATTCCTATTTGAGTTCAAGCGCACGCAATTCCCTGTGGCTACTTCCTTTGCAATGACAATAAATATGTCACAGGGTCAAAAGTTGAAAGCTGCTGGAGTGGATCCAAGAACAGATTGATTTTCACACGGCCAGCTTTATATTGCCTTTATCACTTTGTTTACAAAAGAACTAATCTACGCAAACGAAGTCGCGGGCACTAGCTAGATAGAAAATAAAATATAGATTCGTATTTAGGTATAAAACCTTTAGCTTTATGAAATGAAAATGCTGAAATTCAACCAGTTTCAATTCTCGTACGTATTGGTGATTTTTCATAATAATTTGAATCAAAATTTCAGAACGAATGCAGAAGATCGCGGAACTGGCTGTTCAGTGCTACAAGATAAGTCACGGGTCGGTGGCGATATGGCTCGGGCCTTACCTGTTTGTTAGTAAGTTGCGTTTCAATTAATTCCTGTACTTTATTTTTATAACAGGGGCAAAATAGAGAGAAATTTGTAATGATAATATATATATATATACTATTTCCTACTAATATTATAAATGGAAAAGTTTGTTTGTTTGTTTGTTACACCTTTACGCAAAAACTGCTGAACCGATTTTCTTGGGCACACACATAGAAAGTAATTTGGATTAACACATATTATGTTAGTTTTTATCCCGAAAAAATGTTCCTATGGGATGCTATAGGCTTATTTTCCATTTTCCACTGGATATAAATTCACGCGGGTAAAACCGCGGGGCGCAGCTAGTAATAGGTATGCAAAAGCATATTCACATAATTTTTTAGGCGATATCGCGTGAGAAAGAGGTACCTATGCTCCAGGTCGTTTCGTTCAAATTGCGCTCCATAAAAGCATGGACTATCTATTATTTACAAGATTTTATTAATATAGAAAGGTATTGGTTGTCTCAGGTTAATTGAGCTTAGGAGAGTAAAATTAACTTTTTCTAATATATTATGTCTTTACAATACTCCCAGAAAATGTTCAAAGCTTTTCAATAAATAAATTTAAAAAAAAAGTGCGTTTGTATTGTAAAGATTATTACAGTGTCAGAGACTTATTGAAGATATCTGAAATGAGATTTTTTTTCTACGTTTAGTGCAGCAAACACTTTTTCATATTGTAAAGTATTTTATTTTTTTTTCATAATCACTACAACAAAGAAAACTAGCCTAGTTTATTACGCCAGTACTTCTTGGTTCTGGGTAGGATTGGAACCGGTTGTATTGTTTTTGACCATCATTAAAAGATTGCAAAACATAACGAATAAAATATTTTAAATTCCGTCCCCAGGTGTCTGCCACCCCGATGTCGCCAGCGCTATACTAAATGATAAACAGTGTCTGGAGAAACCGGCCCTCGTCTCGAGATTCGCTTATGAAATAATAGGCAATGCTTCCATTTTTGCATCAGGTAACAAAAGTGTCATTATTATTGTTAGTACATACTGCATGCATATGAACTACACGGTGTGGGCAGGGAAGTGTACCTAAATATTTAGAGGTTTTATAAATAAATAATTAAATAAAGGTTTGTTTTGCAAAGGTATGTACGTTTATTATGGCAACAGCTTTCGACTAATGAAATTTTAAGTACACTAAACTAGCTCATAGCTCAGCCCCCTTGCTTCAGCTCATTTATTGTCGATGGGTCTTAACTGGTAGTGAAGAAAAGAAACGATACAAAAGATACATCGTAAGGTTACCACCTTGTTCGACCCCTTTTTGAAGTGGTCATTGATATAATTATGTGGTGTGTGATATAAATGGAAATGGTCACGCGACTGGAGTTTACTCCTTAAGTACGAACTCGATTCGATGAAGTGAAAGGTGCGCTACGTTTATAATTTTTTTTCTAGTCGAGTCCAAAAAACATTTACTTTTGTTATTTCAACTCTTTGTTTTAGTTCACGACTGGCGTCCTCGTCGCAAGACTCTGGTGCCATTGTTTTCACAAAAGAACTTAAGAAACTTCGTGAAGGTGTTTCAACAGAAGAGCATGATGCTGGTCGATAACCTGGCTAGAGCAGCGGGCACCGGGGATGTGTGCATGTGGGACTACATCAGCGCCTACTCCATGGAAGCAGCATGTGGTTGGTATTGCATGCTCATAAATCTTAAGAGAACAGTTGGCAGCTGATGCCTATGTTTGTCTACTTTGTGCCCGCCTACCATATCTACGATGAGACGATAACATGTGTGACATATTGCGGTAGATACTCAATAGTCTATGTTTTATCCAAGGTTGTTCTTCATACTAACAGAGCTCAGTAACTGACTATAAAGCCCTGCACGTAGTAGTACGATATTTGTAAGGTATTAAGGCGTATAAATGTATTTTGGTCAGTCATTATTAATGGATCAATTCAGCAAACTTGGTCAGGAATATATCGTAATGAGCGGGTGGTTAGTAATATTTTACATCAAGTGGATTTATAATAAATAATTTCTTTTGAAACATTGAATTGAAACAATTTCCATGCATTGTTTAATCTATTCCATGACCAAGATACGTTAAAGACGAAATGGATATAGCAAGCGCTAGTGATTGCTAGAATTTCCAGCTGTGGTTCTTTCCTGTGTTGGATGCACGCGCTAATATATTCAGAAATATTCGGAGTCAGAATACTTCGGAATATATTTCAGAGTTCATTCAGGTTCTCAGAATTAAACACATAATGAATGATTTCTGGAAGTATCTGTCTTTTTTAATATGCTATAGCTTTGGGTTCTTTTGCAGAGACAACGTTGGGCGTATGTGTAGATGTGCTGAAACACACGAACCATCCATTTTGTGATTCCATGAACGAATGCATGAAAGCCGCTGCAGATCGCATCTTTCAACCCTGGCTACATTCAAATTATGTTTACCAGCTCTTGCCTGGCTACAAAACGCAAGTGCATAATTTAAACGTGATTCATGGTTTTGTTAACGATGTGAGTATGAACTAATCTTGTCTAGAACTTTCACCCAACCCAAAAAATATAACACAACTTTCACCACTATGACTTCTTGATGACTGTATTATAATTGTTGTATTATTACAGATAGTAAAGAAGAAACGAACGAAAATGAACAATAAAAGGCAAAAAGAACAACAAATTCGGGATGGTAAGATATCCTTCAACAAACTATCAAGCATCACTCGCGCTGTCCTCAGTTTCTTAAACTAAAATAGAAATAAACTGCTTTTTACAGTACTGGGAATACGCCGTAGATTGACTATTTAAGATTAAAAAAATAGCATCTTTGTGCTATTTTTTTTGAGTGACGTAGCAGTCAAAATATTTTGGTGACCACCGAGGGCAATTAATTGCTGCTCAACTAAATGTTATGTAGATGTGTTTTCCTCCATGCTGTGCCAACGATACATTGGCGTAGCAAAACACTAAAAAGTTCTATATGACATGCGTCAGTTACACCAAGAAACTTTTTAAACACGTAACAGTAAGAGGTAGTGCCACACTGCATGCTTGCATGCAGCTGAATTGGGCCGGCACGACCGGGGAGGTACCTCTCGCTTACACGAGACCGGCG
>LUGF01024083.1:196087-206948 GCA_001625245.1 Calycopis cecrops
AAAAAAAAAAAAAAAAAAAAAACGTAACAAATATATAACAGACACTGAGGACTACAAGACTGTGGTCGAGTTGATGTTGGAGGCCGAGGGCTACTCCGACGAGCAGGTGCGCGAAGAGGCGCTGCTGATGATCATAGCCGGAACCGACACGTCGGCGGTGAACGCTTGCTTTGTCCTCATGCTATTAGCCTTCTACCCTGAAGTACAACAGAAGGTTTACCAAGAGTAAGTAGTAATTTTTTAGCAATAAAACAGAAGGACTAGATTTTACTGTGTACTTGCTCTGCTTATGTGAATCGTAAGATGCTTAAGCTTCAGACTTATCACCAGGAACATCCTTAGCACTTGATAGTCGCCCAAGCGACAAAAATGGACAAGTTTGTATTTGACAAAAATCACTTCGCATTAATGATGATCATTCCACTGTTTACAGGATGAACAACGTTTTTAAGGATAACGTTGTGACATACGAGAAATTAAGCGAACTGAAATACACCGAGGCTGTTATTAAGGAGACTTTGCGAATGTACCCACCATTGCCAATTATAGCGAGGACGTGTGAAAGGGACATCAGTATAAGTGAGTGTTGCTTATTCAGCAGGGCAGTGGTGAACAGCGACGTTGACAGATGGAGCATATCTTATACGCTATACGTTACTGTCCAATGATCTCGGTTGACTCGATGATACGCCAACAGTTAACTTTAAACTACAATTGCCTTTGTTTATATATCGTTATATCGATTTTGTTGGATATTGACGCTGGTCGTCAACAAAGAATCCTATTTTTTATAGACAGTAAAATATTGCGAAGACTTAAGTATTTAGTAGTTGAAGCTAAAAGTATATCTAATGGCATCTCATACTGTCACTAAGACCGTCACTGAGACCGTAGGACTTCTCTGATAAAAATAAAACTGATTAATTGGTCCACAGGTTCCGACGTGACTCTGTACAGGGGCACCAACGTGTTTATTAACATTTGGGGCATCTTACGCCACCCGAGCTTCTGGGGTCCCGACCCCGACCAGTTCAACCCCGAACGCTTCATGAATGGAAACATAAACAAAAACAGCTTCCCACCATTCAGTCTTGGAGTCAGGAGTTGTCTTGGTAATTTAAAAAAAACTATCGCGAGTCTAATCTCAAGGCGTATTATATAAATAACTACGTACGCCCTGTGGTTTCACCCGCGTTAAGTCCCAAGGCAACCATTTAATTTTATTGCCTAAATAGAGAACAAGCTTCTAGTCTGTCACGCTACCTAGTGGCTGAAATGTGAACCTTACGCTAGCAAATTTTCGTTTGTATGTATGATTTGGCATATGCCAACATAATATCATTGTCATTGTCTTTTGCAAGCACTTAGTTCCTAAAATCATCACTAAGGCGCGTTACATTCGCCGAAAGTGCTGCCTCTATGTTTCGTGCACGGTCCCTACAGTTAATTTAGTATCAAAAGCCTTTCGGCTGGGAGATGCGTGGTCAATGGTCATATAAACAGTAAATAGATAAGAAAAAAAGTACAAGTATTCTGAAAATTCTTTTAGCGTGTTTTGTTATCGATCGATCTTAACACAAATTATCTTTTGGTAATAATAATTGATTCTAATACCTACCTACAGTTTATATCTACATACTTAAAACGTGTTTGAACTTTACTAAAATAACATACACAAACTTAATTTATTAACGCACTAAAATAAAAATTAAAAGAAAAACGAGCAGTAGGAGCCATTTGTATAGATGTTATAAATTTGCGTAGCTCTCCTTACTCCCCCCCCCAATTCAGGGGCCACTGCCTACTTTCACACCGTACGAAATGCGACATTGTGTGTGCATTGAGGTTGTATGCTAAATATATGGCTTTTTCCAGGTGGAGCGTACGTGCTGTTATCCGCTAAGACAGCTCTAACCAATATTATACGACGTTTCGCGTTTGAGCCGGCAGCGAACAAACTTAAAATTGAAGAGAAGGATCTGAAATGCGATATAACTCTGAAACACGCCGACTTCTTATTACAATTTAAACAACGTACATAAATACATGTTTTGTATTTAAAATTCAAGTTCCTAATATAATAAGAATTTGTATGAATAAATTACAATCCAGATAAATATCTATACGTATAATAAAACAGTAATATTTGTGTATCTGTACATTGAATATATTTACGAAAAACTAATTGGGGACGATATTAACCATTTTGCCGCACGCGCTATAATAACTTAAATAATTCGTAAAATAACTACCCTTTGGGCTTGCGCTTCTTAGCTGTTCTTTCATTCACAACGTCTCCCAAAAGGCTGGTTACCATCAGTGCACGGGGAACCGCTTGAGGAGAAGGTTATCAACATCAGGTGTGACCAGGCGGCAAATTGCTCGCTGCGGGCCCACTCACGTAGGTAAAAATTGTTATGTATTTTGCGAAAATGAAAGGTCATTGACCATTTTTGTATGGGAGGTGGACCAAGTGCTGCCCAGAATGAAGACATGGTACATTTTGTTCCTCAGGCCAATACTAACATGTAAACCAAAGCGCATCAAACTCTATCCCAGGAGTCAAGAAAAAAAAATGTTTTGTTTGAATTATTAATTTAAAAAAAAATTATTTTAAGAAAAACATGTAATAAATAAACATTTTTTATGGGGTAGTATTTAATCTTACAACTGTAAATCCATATTTTTCTATCAAAATATTCAAAATTGCTAACAAAAATACTTAATTGCACACTAATTGCGCATCAAATAAATCAAAAATACTACACTGTTTGATGTTTGAAGCTAATCTATTTTACTGAATCTGTTAACTTACAGTAAATCTAATTATCCTTTTAGTGCAACGAAACATTTAATCTGTTTTTTTGGAATATGTCACCTATTAAATTGTAAAGAACATGAGTTATTCTACATAAAACACCGGTAAATCAGTCATGTTTTAAATTTGGGCCTTTTGACCTATGATTAACAAGTGGTCGATCCAAGTATAAAATTGGACCAAGTGTTTCGAGTGCAAATAAAAAAGTATCCTAACAACCTAACAACTTCGAATGTATCGGGGTAAATTTGGGTCTTATGACCCACTATGATTAACTATTACAAGCTGTCGATGCGATTATGAAATTGGACCAAGTGTTCCGAGTGCATATAAAAAAAATATCCTAACAACCTTACAACTTCGAACCTATTGGGCTAAATTTGGGTCTTATGACCCACTATGATTAACTATTACAAGTTGTCGATCCGATTATGAAATTGGACCAAGTGTTCCGAGTGCAAATAAAAAAAATATCCTAACAACCTAACAACTTCGAACCTATCGGGGTAAATTTGGGTCGTCTGACCCACTATGATTAACACTTACAAGTTGTCGATCCGATTATGAAATTGGACCAAGTGTTCGAACCTATCGGGGTAAATTTGGGTCTTAGGGTCACTACTATGATTAACTATTACAAGTGGTCGATCCGATTATAAAATTGGACTTGGATTGGGGCTTGGAAATTCTGTGATACTATTGGATACTTTAGTGTGCAAATCAGTATTTTTGTTATACGACGAGTAATTTTGTTTTAGAATGCTTATTTCTGTGGTTTTAAGAAAATTTTCGTAGTAAAATTAGATAAATAAAGTCGCTAACTCTGATATTTTTAGACATTTTATTATACTACACATTTAGTTATACAATTATTTAATTTGATAAACAGTCATTTATTTGATATGCTGGTACATTATTAGTGAATAATAATTGTTGTTTGCTTAAATTTTAAATAGAGGTGCTTTTAGTCTTTAATTTCAATGTTTAATAGTATCGAACACCAAAAATCGTAAAATAATTTTAATATTAATTTAATAATAATGATTATCCTGAGACCCATCACTCTTCTGTGGCAGCGACTTTGGGTAGGTACTGTCATGTACCAGTTTATCTTTACTGAAGTTTTAAACAAACACCCTTACCATTATCATCGTAGATTTTTGTTCGACACTTTCAATGAACATACAACTAACCCATATCGGCTACTTTGTAGATGGTATTCAATAATTTCGTCTAGTCCTCGACCCCTCGGTTTATAGTAGAATCAGTGCTATGGGGAATGGAAATCAAATGTACCTACTAAAATAATACGTTTTTATTTTATTAAATTTATTTATTATCAACACAAAGACACATTTTTTTTTTAAATACATAATAGCATCAAAAAACCACTAAGGTTTAAAATTGTGCTATACATTTACACAAGACGTGATTACGGCATGTAATATTAATTACTAATTGGTGACAATTTGATTTTTAATTAACACATCATTTCATATTATGATATTTATGAGGATACATTTTCATAATATTTTATTTTAGTAGACTATGCTTTAAAAATAGGAGCATTTTTATTTTCCATAAAATGTTTTTCCAACTTAATATGTTTTATATTATCAGATGTTAGGTTGCGAATCGTTCCATAAACGTAGAATCCATATTTGACGTATTTTATTATATTTACCTATCATCACAGATTTAAAACGTTTAATTTTTTAGTATGCACAAAGAGATTCCTATGGGTGATTACTGACTTTCTATCTAAATATTAATACGTGAAGAAAAAATCCCATCCAGGTTTTAAAGAATTAATGAGCGAATAGTACATTTATATGGAGAACATGTGCAGAAAGCTATTTTAATACAACATGCATAACATTTCATATTTAACCATAATAAAACCCACACGCACACAATATTTAAACCGCTGTAACACACCACCCGATTGCGCTTGGGGCGCCCACTCCGGATGTGTCCATGGAGAAGTAGTCGTGAGTGGAGAGGTGTCTTGTTGTGTCGTTACCGTGCGCCCTGTCTCCCGCGACCGAACAGAGGCGCACCGTCAGATACCTTGGCCGTGGGGCCGCAGAGGAAGGAGAAATGCTGTTAGTCGTTGCCGTCCCCTCTGCATTCTGCGGCCGTTTGACTGTTGGTCCGTCGCCCTCTGGATGGGACCAGGCAATGAAGCATTGGGGCCAGTGTTCGGGATGGGAACCTGACCCCATTGCACGGTTCCAATGTTGTAGTAGGGAATGTTCAAAGGCAGCCGGACAGTCCCCAAGGAGGAGAAGTGTGGCCTTTTCACCAAGGCCTGCCTGTCGCTGGAGGGATCCTGTTGTTTGTAGATCCGGAGCCCTCCCATTATAACAGGTGAATTCGCTCACAGGGGCTTAGTCGGTAAGGGCAACCTACTTTTCGAGCCCGACTCTGTACCTGGTTGAGCCACACGGGCTCCTGGATAGCGTATGTAAAGGTATTCCCTGCGTTACCAAAAAAAAGGCTATTTTTTTATCTCGAGACAACGCTTCATTTCCTTGGGAAAACGGGTAAACTTCTAAACAGCTCAACCGATTGGGTTAAAATTTTGTATAGATATTTCGATGGTTTCCTGGATGCTTAATAAATATTGATTGAATCCGGTAAGTGGTATTGCTGTCGGAATGTCTACTACTGTATCTTATTTCTAGAACCATAAACTTTCCATTTGAAAATGCCATGATCTATAGTAAAGTTGTTCTGCATGCTCCCGCGAAGAATTCTGAGTTGGTACGACCAATTTTCGATAGATGGCGCCACTACCATTCCAATGAATTTTATATATTGCTTGTAAGTGCACTTCGTTTTGTCATTTATATTTAAACACATTTATTATTTCATTTACTTATATTATAAAAACAAATTTTCGTTTTTTCTATATCCTGGAGCATTAAATAAATATAATAGATTTCTAAAATAGCTGTAAAAGAATCACATTGACACATTGATCTTAGGTGAATGGTTAATGTGGGATACATTAACCATTCACCTAAGATTACTTAGGACTTACTCATTTACTTCTTATGTCACTCGGTTTCTTTGATACGATAATTCAAAGTAAATGTGATAATTGTAAGAAAATGATACTGTACGTTACGGAGAAATGTAGCAACTTAGGGATCAGACTGATGTTCATGGGAACAATTGAAAGAGCTTTGTAACTCATCGGTCGAGCTTCCACGTAGGCAATAAATGTACTTATCCTGAGAGCTCCATTAATAATACCTGAAAAAAAAACAATATGTAGTATGTAACTACGTATATAAGTACACAAATATATAACAAATAAAAATATAAAATTGTTACGCCCGCCAGCCTATAGCAGCCTAGCCAGCCACGCCAGCCAAGCCAGTCTAGCCAGCCAAGCCAGCCTAGCCGGCCAAGCCAGCCAAGCCAGCCAAGCCAGCCAAGCCGGCCAAGCCAGCCTAGCCGGCCAAGCCAGCCAAGCCAGCCAAGCCGGCCAAGCCGGCCAAGCCAGCCAAGCCAGCTAAGCCAGCCAGCCAATATTATCATCTTATAATAGTCTTATTCACAAAAACCATATTTTATTGTAAATTTAGTATTGTTACAATTATCTGATTTAACACTTGTCTACTTGCCATTACTTGTTTACATCTTAAATAATCCCGCCACGATCACCCGATTATTGTAAAAACACACCACCGCTCCTCTTCGTAGCGGTGAGGGCAAACGAATATAAGAGCCAGGAGCTCATTCCTGATGATCATATTTGTATCGAGCATTAAACTAGGACAAATTGCTGTCCAAGTGTAAAATATAATTAAAAGTATTATTATTACACTTTACTTTTCTTTATTCGCCCGTCGTTTCACTCTGAAGCGGGATGAAGAGGAATCGCTCGGAGAGATAAGGGGAAAGAGTCCGCCCACTTGGATGGAGCTCTAGACACGAGGAGACGGAATCCGAAGAGGAAAGTGACTTATCTCCACCTCCGACAAGAAAACTTCTCAAAAACTTGCTGAAAAATGAAGTCGACAGGGCGTTACGCAATCTAGACAATGAAACTACTAGAATCAGTCGCCCCAAAGATCACCGCGCCGCGTCATTAATCCCAGAATTTGACCCAGAACGAGAAGATTATACGGTATCGGCTTGGCTTAAGAAAATTGACCAACTCGGAGACATTCACGAGTGGAGCGACAAGACAACTGACAGGTCAAGCACGTAAGTGGTACAACAGACTCGAAGAGTACGATCATTCCTGGAATGAGTGGAAGCAGATGCTGTCACGTGCTTTTCCTAGGCATCGTGACTATAGTTCACTTTTAGAGGAAATGATGCAACGAAAAAAAATACCGCACGAAAGTATGACGAAATATTATCAAGAGAAAGTTTCCCTTTGCTTCCGGTGTAAGTTGCCAGATAGCGCCAGCGTATCTTGTATTATTCGAGGATTACCCACTTCAATACAAGCGAATGCACGTGCTCTTCAGTGTAAACAGCCGGACGAATTGTATGAAGCGTTTTTATGCGCTCTTGACGATTACAAAGGTACGGCTTTAGAAGTTCGCACGATTAGTAAGGATGTATATCTATCTCGAAGTGTGGTGAAAAGGATTAACCCAGAGACTGATCCATGCCCTCGCTGCAAGAAGACTGGTCACATGTTACGTTATTGTACGTTACCAGATCAACGCACTTGCTATAAATGTGGGACACAAGGCCATATAGCTACGCGTTGTCACATTTCAAATGCTAGTCGTAAGCCTTCAGTAGAATCAGGTAACAACGTCAAGGACATCAAACTTCTTCAGAACTATGACAGTACTTACAAAAAATTAGCTAAGATCAACGGAGTATTCGTAAAAGCCTACATTGATACGGGTAGCCAGGTGAACGTTATAAATACTTAATTGTGTTCGCTATTGTCCTTGGAGGTCATACCTACGACTACAACATTAAAAGCTTTCTCAGGTGAGTTAATCACGAGTCAAGGAGTAATGAAATTTTAATTAGAAATCGATAACATTAAAATACCGTGCACTGCTCACATAACAAACGTCGAGATGGGAGGTATTACTATGTTGATTGGACAACCTGTAATAAACGCAAGTAACATTTCGTTGGTTGTCTGCAACGGCATCGCGACACTGAAACCAGTTGATGAGAATACCATAGAAATGGATGTTGTAGAAACTCCGGTTAAATTTGAGGTGGTTACATCAACTCAGGAAACCATACCACCGGGGACGTCGATTATTAAAATTCAGATCTGAGGAAACCAAAAAAACAATGACGTCTGTACCAGGGCGTGCCATTATCATCTAGACGGAGTTTCCTACTCACTACCTGCTACATTACTTCGGGGCACCGAAGGCTACATCAAAGTGATCAACACCGGAGACAAGGACGTTATTTGGAAAGCTGATCAGGCCTTAACGCGGGCCGAAACTTGCGAGGAGCCCGCCTCAACCAACCAGGTTAGTTCCCGAGCCTAGTAATTGTAAATCGCCTATTTCTATCTTAACCGTGAGCCAAACTTCTAATCTAATTATCGGGGGTGTCCCATTAAATAAAATCGCCGTAGGAAACTTGCAAGAGAGCGATAAATTATTTAAAATGCTAGAACAATATAGAGATTCTTTTTCATGTACCTCAAAAGACCTGGGTTGTACTAATTTGGTTCAGTTGAAAATTAACCTCACCACAGATAAGCCTATTTATCGACAACCTTATAGGTTAGCACAAAGCGATCAAAAAATTGTCAATCAAAAAATTATTGAATTATTAGATTAAAGAATCGGACTCTAATTACGCGTCGTCAGTAATACTAGTAAAGAAAAAAAATGGGGGTAGTAGATTATGCGTAGACAATCGTGCGCTTAATGCAATCACTATAGAAGATCGATATCCATTGCCAAACATTGAGGATCACTTAACTAAATTATCTGGAAGAGTATATTTTACATGTTTAGATATGGCCCAGTCGTACCATCAATTGACATTAAGACCAGAAGATACACACAAAAGTGCTTTTATATGCCAACAAGGACAATTCGAGTATATTCGTGTACCATTCGGGTTAGCTAATAGTCCGTCCGTTTTTATGAGACTGATCAATAAAATTATTGGTTCGATTAATCAATGCCGGGATACAAACGAGCAGTCCGAGATTTTACTACCATCAGTAGATATTAATTCAGGATAAAAACTACTGGAGAGGGTACTGAGTAAATTTCAATCGGAGAATTTAAAATTAAATATAAGAAAGTGTTCGTTCCTACAAGAGCATATTACGTATTTAGGACATGATATTAGTCAAAATGGTGTTCAACCCGCTGAGTCAAAATTGGATGCAGTCTCTGAGTCTCTAAGTTGAATTGCCAACCGAGATACACACAGACGCTTCCAAAGTAGGTATAGCGGGTATATTACTACAACAACAGCTCGATAAGACTTTGCGACCTGTCATGTATTTTAGTCGCGTCACTTGGAAAGAAGAAAGTATATATCATAGTTACGAACTCGAAACTCTTGCGGTAGTAGAATCTTTGCGTAAGTTTCGTATTTATGTGGTAGGAAAACATGTTAAAATAGTAACGGATTGTACAACGGTACGTGCGTCATTAACAAAACGAGATATCATTCCGCGTATTGCGAGATGGTGGCTCTAAGACAAGAAGACTACGATATTAGCATTGAGTATAGACCCGGGGAACCCATGAGTCACGTTGACGCGTTAAGTAGGAATCCTATCTATAGTATAAATATTAACCGTCTCGAAGTTGCCGATTGGTTTTACACGGTCAAGTCTCAGGATGACAGATTGAAAAATATTATAGTTCAGCTTAAGGCTGGATCTGCTGGGCCCGACATTGTAAATAATTATGTTTTGTTAGAAGATAGATTATATAGAAAGACTCTAAATGGTAATAGACTCGTTGTCCCTGGACCGGCCAGGTGGAAAATTGTTCAAATGCACCACGACGAGATAGGGCAAGTAGGATTAAAACGTTCCATGGATTTGATTAAAAGTGAATTTTTGTTTCCGAAAATGACTCGCTTCATAAGAAAGTGTGTCACATCTTGTTTGCATTGTGCATATTGGAAAGGACAACATGGCAGGAAGGGAGGAATGTTACACCCAATCCCTAAGCCCAGTGAACCTTTTAAAATGATCCATGTCGATCACTTAGGACCATTTTGTAAAACTAAGAAAGGTTATGTATACATGCTTGTTATAACTGATTCATTTTCAAAATTTATTATTGCAGAATGCACTCGGACAGTTAATTCTATAGAGACGATTAGGTTACTTAAAAAAACTTTCGCATTGTTTGGCTATCCAGATAGAATCGTAACCGATCATGGCAAAGCTTTTACTAGCAGATATTTTAAGAAATTTGCATGTGACAAGCAGTTCAAACATACACTAAACGCAATAGCGGGCCCGCGAGCAAACGGTCAATTCGAACGCACCAACCGTACGATATTAAACGCCTTGCGAACCACGGACCCTAGTGACGCGGCTAATAACTGGTCTAACTGTTTACCTGATATAATTTGGGGTATAAACAATACTATAAACGACACTACTGGGTTTAAACCTTACGATTTGATGTTTGCACGTAATAGCAGGCCAGTGTGCGATGTAGCAATTCCAGGTCGTGTATTAGAATCTACTCGGTCTAAACGTGAAAAAGCTACTACACGTATTAATAGGGTCTAAGATGAAACGTAATTTTGACAAACGTAAAATCGCTCGTATTTACAAAAGGGGAGACCTGATACTATGGAGGCAGGCATCAACGAGTTGTGCGACTAAGGTCAACACAAAATTAGATGATGTATATTCGGGTCCCTATGTTATAACTAAAGTGGTTGGTAATGAATATAAGATCCGGAAGTATCAAGGGTTTAAGAGGATACAAAAACTTAGTTACTAAACACAGGCTTAGTTTTCGCTGATTCATTACGGCCGTACCGTAGCGTTGCTCCTATATCCGACAGTGCCAGCAGCTCTGACGAACAGTTAGAAACTGAAGA
>LUGF01024100.1:0-21388 GCA_001625245.1 Calycopis cecrops
AACGTATTACATTCGATGCATAATATTCTGGAATATTCAGTTTAGAAAATATCTCTTTTTCGCCATTCCACTTCGTGGCTGTTTGAAGTCCTGAGGCTTATTCTCTCTAGATCCTAAAGGGACTTTGAGGTTTGATTTTCGTTCGGGTGTAATTCTAATTAGTAAGGAGGTTCCACTATGTGCTATAAAAGATATATTTAAAGTCACAATGACGTAGTTTTAAAGATTTGGGCGTTTTGACTAATTATTTGTAAGGTTGAAATGGCATTCTCTGTAACTGTAATAGCTTGTTTTTTATTCTTTATCTGCAATCACAAACTGCACAACACATATTAAATTTTTCGTGTCACAATGTTAGTTACCATTTTTTTTGCGACCTTACAACCAGCCGTGGGTGAATGTTCGTTACCATACTCCTCGCATACGGCTCGACCGATTCTCATGAAATTTGTGTGCATATCGAGTAGGTCTGAGAATCGGCCAACATCTGTTTTTAATCTCGACATTTCCACGGCATCGAAATTTACGCGGGTGAAACCGCGGAAGTCTTATGAACATCTTGTTTGTGGTCGAAATATTCTGTAGGTCTAGAGAATAGGTTGTAAATATTATACCTACGCCGTTATATTTCTAAGGGATAGAAATTTGCGTGGGTGAAACTGCAAGACGCAGTAAAAAACTACTGTATCGTTTTTAATAAAGTTTCGTACAAATATGTAATTGTTAAACGTAAAGGTAACGTGCCCCAGCAAGCACTGCCCCAGGTTATCAAATATATTACAATTTGTCTTAAGTATACGCGAATGTTACTCATCAATAAAACAACGTTTATCGGGGTTTATTAAATTATTGTTGCTTGTAAAAGAGTGAAATAAACCCGTGAATCCGTTAGTTTTTTTTTTCTTTTTTTATTAATTTATTTAAGGTCGTTCTATAACAATTTAGGTCCTTAACCGTTAAAGTTATTTTGTTGTAAATATAATTTAGTCACATCTGCCGATTGTTCACTATTGTTTTTTACACATTTTCTATGTTGTTCAATTTCGATAACTGAAGTGCGATAAAGGCATGTGATAGGTTCGACCAAGCTGAAACTATGTATACAGGTACTAAATACCATAGGTAGCTTTCAAAAATCCATTCAGCGAATGCCTAGGTCTTAGACCTAGGCATTCGCTGAAAGGATTTTTGAATGGGACGAAATATACGGGTGTGTACAGTTCGAACGAAATGCGCAGATAAAACAAAACGTGTAGCTAGCTTTATAAATAAAGTTACTATTTCTTTAATTCGGATAAATCCGTCGTTAGTAATATCGAGGTATTATAAGCCACTAGCTTTTACCTGCGGCTTCGATTGCGTCCGTTAGTATTTTTTAATTTAAATGATCCTACGTCCTATTTAAAATCCCTAAGAATATAAGTACAAAGTTTAATGATGATCGGTTGAGTAGTATTAGCGTGAAAGCGTAACAAACAAACTTACATTCATATTTTTTATATTAGCAGGAATGTTAGTAATAAATAAAATGTCTACTGTATAAGTTCCGACATCAACAGACACATTTTTATGTTGTGATTAATTTTAACACAACTTTTATCAGGAACTTTATGACGAAGCGGGCGAGGGGTGTGCTATATTTGTACACGGAAACATTGATAAATGTGTTTTTATTGTACCAAGGTTAATAAAAGTTATGGAGGTCGGAGGCACAGTGCCAACTAACAGAATAGTCAATTATTAGGAATTTATAGAATTTCCTTAATGCGGGTCTGACTGTTCTTTTGGCATGAGGTTTCTGGGAAGAACGTTGTTTTGGCACATTTTGTTCGTCTTTGTTAGTCGTCTAATTTCCCTGAAAAAGTGATCTAGACATTTCTTAGTCTCCGTGTTCAATGATAAAAAAATAAAAAGAATAAGAGCTATTGTAAAATCGATATCATGATTTTTTTGTGTTTGAAATAATCGAATGATGGACGTGATCGATAGACGGTAAGTACGTAGTAGACCGACTTAATCGAGGAAGTACGTCTCGCTCGTTGGTAGGTGGCTCGTGAGGGGATACGTAATGAAGGAAGACAATGTATACTGTTACGGGTGTTATAAGACGCTGGTCGTCACCAAATGGCTCCTTATCTCTTTCATAGTATATTGCTTGTTTCGTCCTACAATTTTAATGTAGGGTAAGGATTATCACGTTCTTATAAAATTGAAAGCCGACGCGGACGCCTACAGTTGGCAGGTCTATTTGACATTGTATTAAACTCTGCTGCTACGCCTACGTAGCAGATATAGCCGTATACTCCGTGCTACGTCGGCGTGTATATGTGCTAAGTCGGCGTAGCAGACTCCATTAATTAATTATTGTCCTGTCTATTTGACGTTGTATTAAACTCTGCTGCTACGCCTACGTAGCAGATAAAGCCGTATACTCCGTGCTACGTCGGCGTGTATATGTGCTAAGTCGGCGTAGCAGACTACAATAATTGTCCGGTCTATTTGACGTTGTATTAAACTCTGCTGCTACGCCAACGTAGCAGATATCGCCATCTACTCCGTGCTACGTCGGCGTGTATACGTGCTAAGTTGGCTTAGTAGACTGCAATGTTTGTTCGGTCTATTTGACATTGTATTAAACTCTGCTGCTACGCCAACTTAGCAGATATAGCCGTCTACTCTGTGATACGTCGGCGTGTATACGTGCTAAGTTGGCTTATTAGACTGCAATAATTTTTCGGTCTATTTAACATTGTATTAAACTTTGCTGCTACGCCAACTTAGCAGATATAGCCGTCTATTCCGTGCTAGTCCGGCGTGTAATACGTGCTAAGTCGGCGTAGCAGACTACTATAATTGTCCGGTCTATTTGACATTGTATTAAACTCTGCTGCTACGCCAATGTAGCAGATATCGCCGTCTACTCCGTGCTACGTCGGCGTGTAATAAGTGCTAAGTCGGCATAGCAGACAACAATAATTGTTCGGTCTATTTGACATTGTATTAAACTCTGCTGCTACGCCAACTTAGCAGATATAGTCGTCTACTCCGTGATACGTCGGCGTATATACGTGCTAAGTCGGCGTAGCAGACTCCAATAATTATTGTCCTGTCTATTTGAGGTTGTATTAAACTCTGCTGCTACGCCAATGTAGCAGATATCGCCGTCTACTCCGTGCTACGTCGGCGTGTAATAAGTGCTACGTTGGCGTAGCAGATTAATCGCCTCAGCTAGCCTTACACCCTGTACTGTGTAGACCTTGTTTTCTCTATGCAGGGTTTCATAAAGCGGGGTCCACGAATCCCCTAGGGGTCTGTGGCGTATGTGTCAGGGGTAAGTTTTAAGAAACCCTGCTTCATAGGCATAATTTTATTTAAAACTGAAATTGGCAAGTTTTCATTATTCATTATATTTTGATAAAACCTTTATGTTGATTATTTTCTGTTATTTTGCTGCGTCACACTGTTGATTAAGTCTGGACTATTACTGTCTATTAGTAAATAGATAAAGAGATTATAGTCTTTATCAGTTCATTCCGATTGCACGAAATAATACTCACATTACATCATATTTTGAAAAATAACTGGCCGGTCACAATTACAATGAAAAATCTAAAAACTTTTATCTGTAGCAACTTTGATAAGGAGGAGGAAAATGTTCAATTAATATCTATAATTAGCTGCGCCCCGCGGTTTCCTCCACGAAAATTTCGATTCCGTGGAAAATAGAAAATCATCGCATGGCGTCCCATAGGAACATTTTTTCGGGATAAAACTATACTATGTGTGTGCCAAATTTCATGAATATCGGTTCAGCAGTTTTTCCGTGAAGGAAGTAACAAACAAAAAAACAAACATACAAACTTTCGCATTTATAATATTAGTACGATTTTATATTAACCATATATATACAAGCGTCCGTCTGCACGTGCATACTTGGTATAGCTTAGTTTCATAACATTGGGAGACAAATGAGCAATCGGAGGCAGTAGTCACTAATGAGGCCTACATCATCGTAATAAGCAGACGCGACGTGTTCTTACCTTCACCCCACACAGGCCACAGCCTCACAAACCGCGACAGCATGACTGTATTGTAATACGTGAGCGAGAGGTACCTCCCGGTGCTGCCGGCTGCATGGGTACCTCTTATTACCTCTTACTTTAGCTAGGTTGAATGATTATATATTCGGAACAAAGATTCATTAACCGTTATTTTTTTATGGTATAGAAGGGCAAACGAGCAGTCGGAGCTATTAGCCTGTAGACATCCACTCCTTCCTCCTTCCACCTCCACGGGCCACCGGCTACTTACACAACTCCCGAAACGCGACAGCACAGTTGGCAGCCTGTCACTTTACGCCGGTCTCGTGTAAGCGAGAGGTACCTCCCCGGCCGTGTCGCCCAATTCGGCTACATGCATGCTTGCACCGTGGCACTACCTCTTGCTAAAATTTAAATGTCGTCGTCTCTTTTTCCGCGGGATATTTTTTGGCCCATGGAGGGGAGAGGATAAAGGAAGGGAATGTCTATGGGCGTCGCCAGTCTCCGAATGGCTCCGATCGCCCGTTTTCCCCTAAAAAAAATCGCGCCAAGAATTTCACGTGATAAAAAACGCGTGCTGTAATGGATGGTAATGTGTGGCATAAATCTGTACATTTCGTAGGCTGTGGCGTAAGCGAGCGGACTCGGACTCGCATTATGCATGCTGTTCCCACTGCAAATCGGCCTGTGACGTCAATCGGGGTAAATAACTCCTTAGGGTGCTGGCTGATTGGACGAAAAAAAAGATGATCCAATTTTAAATAAGGTGTAAATTGTCTCTCGGAATTATGTTCGAATTTTAAATTTGTATGATGGTTTTTCAACGAATATCGCATGAAAAGAGAGAATAGGGTAGGTACTGCATCCCTATATTATGTTATTAGTACATATTTTATTAAAGTTACTTCGTTGAACTGTCAAGTCAGTATTTCAGTAGAAAGAGAGAAAAGGGTACCGGGATGTTCTCTTTCTTTCTGACTTTCTTTACTATATCTGTAACATGGTCAAAGGTATCAAATTTTAAAAGGTAAAAATTATTTATAAAAGTTCATATTTTATTCCAAATTTGTTTGTTAGTGTGCTATGACATTGCACCTTTGTTCAAATAGTGTCACAACTCAAAAAAAATAAAAATCCATTATATCCTTATAGGTTATAGATGGGTTATAGCCAAACGTTTAGTAAATATCGAACTATCGTATCAAAAGTCTATTTTCGCTTTAACGTTTGGTAAATATCAAACTATCTATAAAACTAATTTATAAAATAAATTTTCGAGACGATAGTTTGATATTTACCAAACATAATAGTATAATAAAACGTTTTTTTTAATTTTTTGAGTTGTGACACTAGTTGAAGAGAGTGCGACATGTATCGAAAACAAATATTGATTATTTCCTAGGTCAATTCTTCTTTAAAACTACGCCATTTGATTAACTTATTAACTAATGTAAGAAGAATTAATATTTATGCTATTTAAAAAATCTGAGTAATATGTTGTTTTTTGGTTAGAAAATTGTTATTGTTTATGTGGATGCACAAAAATTATGTTCATTGTAATCATATATTTATTGTTTTATAATACGAATTTATTATATCACTAGCCCAGCTAGCAAGGACGTATATAACATGTGTATATAATCCACTTGTACTTCGTTTTAAATAAATGGTCATATTATGATTTGTGTATTTTTTAAGCCCGCAATTTTATAGAGAAACCTTATCTAGAAAACCTTATTTTCTTAAAGCGGTGTCGTCAAAATTATCTTCTTATAGCGGTGAAAATTAATGGTACGGTTTGCTAATTAGCGGACAATGATATTAAAACCTCCGTGGTGGAGGTAGTAAAGATTTTAGAGACGTCGTTCGCTGTGTAATCGCCGCTTTATGACGGCATCGCTTTTCTATCTTTGCCGACGTTTTCTGTCTAACTGATGTAGCTAGAACTCGGCTACCTATATTACATAATTCGGTGAAGAGTTTGTAATATGCCATATAATGTTTATTAAAACCGCTCTTGAGCCGAAGGCTTAGGCGAACCAGTGGTTTGAGCCGTAGTGGCCGTCATTTTGAAGAGCTCTTTGGTGGCTTCTAAGCTGAGGGTAATTACCCCCGCAGGGGTAATTCAGCTATTTCACGGGGATAAAATATTCTAATTAAACGATCGTAAAAAAAAGCTGTTTAAGTTTTACTTCAGTTTTGTGTGTCCCACACAACTGATGTAAAGCTTATTTATTGATTTTCATTACCGTAGTCACAATGACATAACGTGTCATATGATATTTATATTTGAAATACAATTTCATTTTCAATTTCATTGGCCTCGCCCGATGTGTGATTTTTGTAACGCTCTCGCCAGCCAGGGAGCCAGGGAGTAATCCCCATGTTAAGCGCGCGTATAGGAGTTTTACTTCAAAAAGTCACAGAGAACTGCGTCAACGTTGCGCAATATCTTGCGTTTTAATAACATTTTGAAAGCGGGGTATTACCAGTTTTCTACATAGGTGACAGGGGTAACAACATTGAATAGGTTAGGAACCACTGGCTTACTTCAATTACGCGACTTGCGCGGTTTACTCTGGTGTAGCACTTTGTTTATTCTGTGAAGTTAACGCGAGTAAAACAGCACGTTTCTGCTAGTATGTCAAAATTTGCCAACACAAGATGGGGTTTTGCATTTTAAAATTCTTATTTATAGAAAATTGAGCCGATCAGTGGCTTCCCAGAGCGGAGAAAAGGTTCGTGCATACTGGTCAATACAGGATTTTTGTCCGACTACCAACATCGAAAGAAGAGCACAGTTTTTTCTAGCGTACCTTTGTATACATATACAAATGTAGTTTTCTATATTCTCTGGTACCTACAGCATGAACAAACCGTTCAAGCCGACGGACTTTAACATATTTTCTTCTCTATTTTGTGAGGTGCGTATTATATTTTCCTAGTACATTTCTGTGCCCGCGGAATGGGAAGTTTAAACATTTTCTGTTTCACAGGTACAAAATCTTGAACTTCCAGCCTATACAGGAGAAATAAACCTTAAAATAATAAGATTTATATAGGTTATTATGTAGGTTTTTGGGGTTTCGTGCCAAAAAAAAGAACCCTCGTAGCCAAAAAATGTCATATGGGAGTAAGTTATAAAACTTCTATATGTGGTCACGCTTGTTTTTCTCCTAATTACGGAACCCTTCATAGGCGAGATCACATTCCTACTTGGCAGGTTTTTAATGACAAATCTGAAACTTACAGTGCAATACCAACATTTTTGATGACAGATATTTCTTATAATATTATCTAAACCGCTTGCTGGCTGCGCTGCAGATAATGCTTGCGCTTGATATACAGAATTTAGATATTGCCGGAACATAAATTTGTTGTAAGAGGCAGTGCCAAACTGCATGCTTGCATGCAGCCGAATTGGGCCGGCACGACCGAGCAGTTACCTTTTTTTGATTGAATAAGAGAGCAAACGAGTAGTCGAAGCCATTTTCATGACTATGACGACCATAGACATCCGCATAGCGGTTATGCAGATGCGCTGCCCTCGTTTCTCCTCCCACCTCCGTGAGCCACGGGCTATTTACACCGCACGAAACGCGACAGCTCAGCTGTCACTTTACGCCAGTTTGTTAGCGAGAAGTACCTCCCCGGCTTGCCGCCCCAATTCGGCTGCATGCAAGCATGCAGTGTGGCACTGCCTCTTACAAAACTAATAACTCGTAGTCAATTTATTGGTTTTAGTGGGTTTTAGTGGGTTTTCGGCTCCGCCGCGAGCCCCACACACCCATCGGATCCCACCGAGGTTCCATGGCAGTGCGTAAACGCATTTCCCCGCGAAAAAAAAGGTACAAAAAGTAGTAATAAGTCTTCATCTTAACTCAATTTAATTATGAAGCAAAATCTGATTTATCTAAAGTACAACATCTAACGCACACGCTTAACGACAGCTGGGTCAGCAAACTGAATGTTTTTGGATCAGGTGCCTGCGTGCTGACGTCGCACCATGCTGTGACGATAGCAGATTTATCATCAGCAGCGCAATCTTTGTGGCGGAAGTGGGTGACATTATGTTGGTGTTGCGTAATCGATCTGGCACGACCGGGGTCATACAACGGTTTTAAATGAGAAGTTTTCGTGCTTCGGGCGGAGTGTGAGCTTTCGGTGGCTCATACATGGCTCATGCTGAGTGGCCACCTCTATTGGTCGCAGTACTGTTATCAAGTTTGTTTATTTATATATATTAATGTGTGTCTGTAAATTTGATAATTGTTATTGTTCCCAATAAAAATCTTTCTTTATTGCTTGCTTTCTTTCTTTCTTTCTTTCTTTCTCTCTTTCATAGAAAGGAAGGAGGTCCTTTTACGTCCATACATGTTGGCGTCTAAAATATATCTACACTAGCTGCGCCCCTCGGTTTAACCCGCGAAAATTTCGATATCGTGGAAAATCATTCCATAGCATCCCACAGGAACATTTTTTGGGGTTAAAACTGTGTCCTGTGTTAATCCAAGTTACCCTCTATGTGTGTGCAAAATTTCATGAAAATCGGTTCAGCAGTTTTTGCGTGAAGAAGTAACAAACAAACATACAAACTTTCGCATTTATAATATTAGTAGGATTAGTAGGATGGGCGTCGGTAGGTAGTGATCAAAAAGCTAGGCTGCACGTTTGCCCTCTAAAATAAAAAAAACCAGCTAAGTACGAGTTGGACTCGCATACTGAGGGTTCTGTTGGTACTAACGAGAGATAATATGAGCAAACAAACTAATATTTGCGGGTGCCCGCACACATTTTGTAGGTACTTTGTGGTGGTGGTGGTCTCTAAATCTCAGCTTAAGTTTGGGCTAAAACAGTAATTTGAACATTGTTTGACATGTTACAAATCAAAAAAAATTAAAAATGCCATGTATAATCTCGTAAGCCTTTATAAAGCTGTAGTTTTGACCTTTGTAATACAATGTTTGTATTACATCAGTTGCACACATCCGAAGCACTACGCACGCATATTATGCACCGTGCTCGACGCAGTAAATCATGGGAAATATTGTGTTTTCGATCGCAGGAAATACTTATCAACCGCCTTATCAGCGGCTATCAAACATTTTTTGTTTATCAACCTCCATGTCCGGCTTTTATCAGATATCCAACACAATCAGAGTTCACCAAATGTTATTTAATAATTGATAACTGGCTATCAGCTTTTAATATCAAAATGTCCACGTGTCAGATCCGACCATGTCACATCCATCTGTATATCTGTAATATATCTGTAACACACACATATATCTGTAACCGAATTTTGCAGTTTCAAATTCAAAATAGTTTTTTTTTAAATTAATGATATAAAGGATAAAAAACATACCACATACAGCCCAGATTTTATCTGTCAGCAAAAAATGGTGTCTGAAAAATAATGGTAGTTTTTTAAATCTATAGTAATTGTACATCATTACAATTATTGCGCCATTTTTTGGTCAGTTGTGCAAAAAATAGTCATTCGAGCCGAAATCATTTTAATCACAAAAAGTATAGTCATTCTGACGTGAAATTAATGATTAAATTAAAGTAGAGTAGATTTCAGATTATGACGGTGATGAATAAAAAGATTGAATCAGTCAGTCAGTCTACTCTACTACCAGTAACCTGTACATTCTGTATGATACTGGTATCCCGACAAGAATCTTGGTGAACGAGTTATTCTAGGTTATACTTAGTCATGAAATTATAGTATTGTCATCTTCCTTGATACGAATGTAAATTTTCAAGTCGTACTGTTTTAAATTCATGTAAATTTTGCCGTTGCTTTGCCCTTCTTTCCTCCTCCTATGTGCTACCGGCTACTCACATGCCGCACAAAACGCGACAACATTGCTTTACTTTACGCTGGTATCAAGTGAGCAAGAGGTACCTCCCTGAACATCTCCTCGGGATTCTCATTCTGGTGCTAATAAGCTATAAGAACCAAAACAGCCAATTCCTCAACAGACCCGACTTCTATAAATAACAAATGGGAAACTTAATTTGTATGTATGTTACTCTTCAGGGGCGTAGCTACCGCCGTATCTGCTTTTTTTCTTTTTTGTTTTTCACCTTTACCCTTCATAAGGACCCCCAATTTTTTTTCCGGGACCAAATGTTACTCTTTCACGCAAAACTGCTGAATGGATTTGAATGAAAATTGGTCCAGATATAGAGTACCATCTGGAATAATATTGGGCGGAGAGCTAGTACTGTACTAGTTAATTAGAAAGAAATCACTAATATTCCATATAGCCTTCACCTCCCTATTTCACCAATTTTGGGGCTGAATTTCTAAAGATCCTTTCTTATTAAACACTTACAGCGTAAAAGGAATCCCTAAACCAAATTTCAAGACTCTGTAACTCTGTAAGTACTGTATTTTAGGCTGTACGTTGATATATAAGTCAGTCAGTTTTGCCTTTTATATAAGCTATTGAATATTCAATGCAGTTTGTTACACAACTACTTAGATCAAAATGATCTAAGCACCATAGACTACTTTTTATTAAGTCTATGCTAAGCACGACTATCAATGGTCCTTGCTTTGACGCTTGTTAATAATTTGCTATGTGAGTTTTGTAGGCACTTATTATTTATGAGTTTAATACTTCCACGTGTCTGTGGCTATTATACTAATAAAGAATACAAAATAGACCTTTTCGGTGAAAGAAAAACATTGGACAGTTATCTTTAGATTTGTGATTTCATTGAAATGACAAAGTGGAGTATAGGGTAAACCTGTATACCAACTGCTAGCAAGTCATTTTGCTAGAAGTTGCCTTGTCAAAATGCAGCTAGATTATACTACATACAGCTAGAATAGCTAGAATATATAGCTAGCTAGAATATATAGCTAGCTAGAATATACGAAGTATTCGGGTGTCGATATTTGACATCCTATTTGGTGCTGTTGCCCTGGTACATAACATCTTCATGGTTGTACTAACTACTCTTTTTTACCAATGAACTTTATGATAATTTGTCACAGTCCCCTCTACCAGATAGCGCCAGTGGGCACTCGCTAGCTGCACGAAATGCGACAGCACAACCTTTTCCTCACGCCGGTTTTATTTAAGCAAGAGACGACGTTATGCGGTTTCACCATGTTCTTCTATGGCGATTATATCGAAGATGACTTCATTAGTGATCTGTGGTCACGGGATATGACATAAATATGGAAGTTTCCATAAGTGGCGCAGCATGTACTAGTATAGAAGGGACCTAAGACCTCCTGTAAGAGGTAGTGCCACACTGCATTCTTGTGAGCAGCCGAATTGGGCCAGAACGACCGGAGGTACCTCTCACTCACACGAGACCGGCGTAAAGTGACAGCTGTTCTGTTGCGTTTAGTGCGGTGTGTAAGTAGCTTGTGGCCCATTAATATGAAAGAGGAGAAAAGAGGGCAGCGCATCCGTATAGCCTCTATGCGGATGTTTATGGGCGTCGGAAGTCATGAAAATGGCTCCGACAGCTCGTTTGCCCATACCATTGCCATAAAAAAACCTAAGCACCTAGTGCCATTACCACAGCTGGCAAGTAGTGCAAAAAGGCGAGTAGGTATCTCTTGCTCATATGATGTCGCCTGAAATATCCTCTCCTCCTTTCGGGCGGGCTTCGAGGAGCTCATATGGGAATCAACGACGCAAGGAACCACATATAATAATTTACTGCGAGGATGTTATTGGCCATCGATAGCAGATGCCTCCAAGGCTATAAAAAGCGAGCCTTCTTTCATCAGTATGAAGATTTCAGTCTAGTTAGCTTCTAGAAGAGAATTCTACTGTAGACTGATAAGTCTATGCCACTGTTTATAAATTCATCTAAGGTAATTCTAGCTTAGAACAGACGTCCAACATTTTTCGGTCTTATTAAAATTATAAAAATATAGAAGAGAGATTATTGTCCCATGTTTCATTAAGATTATTAGCCTTATAGTATTTTGAGTCTAAAGTCTTCTAAAAAGATAGGAGAGACACAAAAGATAAAAGTCTCTCCTATTTATTACATTTTGTATGTCTGTGCTATGACGTCGGTGTCACTTATTTTCCACACTTTGAGGTCTTCAAAATTTCCAACAAACGTCAAGGCTAATACGTCTCGCTAAATAGATAGGCGATTTTTTTAGTAATAGGGGAAATCCCGCAATCGGAGCCTTTTTCATGACTACCCACGCCCATCCATAGAGGGTACAAGAAGCGTTGTTCACCCTCCTCTTTCCTCCATAGGGTTAAATGTTTAGGTTTAGGAAAGAAAAATCATATATAATGTACACAATTTATTCATATCGTATAGTGTATCTTATACAAAGATAATAAATTGTAGAATCCTCTTTCACGACGAATAAATAAATACTTAACTCCTCAGTCCTATCACATGCCTTGGGCAATCAGGAGTACTTACAATACGAATACTTTCTAACCACGAGGACGTCCCAGCCGTGGGACAGTGGGCATCGCAGTGGACATAAGTAGACGTACAAAAAGATAACGCCCAAAGCGACCACCGACGCACGACTGGGTTACATATTGATTGAAACCGCTTTTCTTAACAAATGTACAAAAATATCTTTAAATGTAGGTATGTATGGTAAAGGCACTGGTATTCTTAATCTGAATAAAAAATCTCTGCAGTATATGCGATTTCTCTGAGAGGATAAGTTTTTTGGTTTCGGAATTTTGTATTCCTGAGAAAATAGATTTACAATTATAAATAACCACCTAGTTTGACTTAATTACACTTAACACTGACTTAGAGCTAGCTTACATCGAAATAGTCTTCAGCCATCGTATTTTCTAGCGAGTCTTCGAATAGATGAAACAAATCTACCTCTTACTTATATTACACATAGTTCACCATTAGAAATGCATCAAATTTAAACCTATCACTGAGTAGATGAGTTTTATCTGATCGAAAAGTCCGAATACCGAATGAAAATTAGTCTTATACATACAGGGTGTTCGGCGACAGGCCGCTACATACACCGATACAACTACTAGGAAGGGCTATAGGCGATGCGGCCGGGCCGCGAGCTGCACATACAATATATCTCTTCACGTGGTAACTTCTACTGGGGAGGGCGACAGTTTGTACGATCAACGCGCCGCCCGTGACGTCACGGGTTCAGAAGCTCACACCGGCTCCAGAGGGCCAGCCTCAGTGTTCCATGGCGCGGGTTTTGTTCTGATGCATCATGTTCTTCAGCGTCGCCACCTCTGTGGCGAGCCGCGCCAGCTCCGCTTTAAGGTGCGCGTCGTCCTCTTCCACCAGCCTTTCGTCTGGTCTCTGAGGCCTGTAGTCCACGCCCAGTGAGATCCCGGAGTCCCGCTCGTCGCTGGAGCCCTCGCCGTCCCAGGAGGGCGAGGACCGGGGGCCGGGCTCCTGCTTTATGTGCTGGAGAGAGAGGAGGGCGCTGGCGACGTCCTTGTCGCCGAGGTGGGTCTTGTGGCGCAGTTTGAGAGGGAGACAGTTGTTCTCGGGGGCGTAGGGCTCTGCCGTCTCGTCTCCCGAGCCGGACAGGGAGGACAGCTCGTAGGGAGAGGGGGCGCGGCGCGGCCTGGACAGGTTGAGGACTGAGCCGGGCAGCTCGTAGTGAGCCGGGTGTGGGTAGTAAGACTCGGGGGCTGGCAGCCTCTCTTGGTACTGCTCAGGGGCGCGCTGTGGGGGAGGCGTCGGAGGTGACGACGCGACGGAGGCGGGCGGCGGAGGTGCCGGGGGATATAACGGGCCGCTGGTCAGTTTGGACCTCTTGGTCACGCAGAGAACCTGGTCGCACGTCGGTAGTGTTGCTAAAACTTGGTCGATACTGATGAGTGTTTCCCCGCAGATGCCGTACTTCTCCTTGATGGCGTCCAACTGGGCTTTGAGTACGTGGTTTTCCTTGGACAGTTCCACCACGCGCTGCTCCAGCACCATGTCGTTGAAGCGACGCTTCTCGCGCGAGCGCTTGGCCGCCTCGTTGTTCCTGCGCCTGCGGTCCCAGTAGCCGTCATCCTTTTTGTTGTCGGGGATGAACTCGCGCTGCTTGCGCTGACCGAAGAACTCCTTCCTCTTGTTGAAGTCCATGTTGTTGTACTCAGGATCGTGCATGTTCGGCTGCGGCGACCCTTCCATGGGGTAGTGTGGGGATACTGAGAGGCGCGCCCGTGGCGGCGGGGGCACGCGGGACGGCGACGGCGAGGGTCCCAGGGCGGGAGCCCCACCGTTCAGCAGCTGCTGCTGGCTCATGATGAATTCGGCGACCATGTTTCGGCGGACGACGCCTGGCCCGCACGGATCCTCTCGGTGGTTCTGTAACAAGGGAGACGTAACGTTATTTACTAATTGTTACAAAATGCCCTCGCGAAAATATTGGCGCAAGTGTCAGCGCAATGTTTTATGTAACCGTTTGCAAAATTTTTGATTATTACACTTGATGTCATGTAATAAACACTTTGTGGTGCGAAAATAAATGCCGGCCGGTTGTGGATTATCTAAGAAAAGAACAAAGTGTAATTATGAAAGTGTCGCACGCTAGCATCCATGTGACTTACTGACTAAGGACTATTATCGAACATGAACAATAATATTTGGATTTCATAACTGGATCACGTTGGAGCGGCCGTGGTTATAACGATGTAAAATATTTATTACATTTTATTTAGTTTAATAACATTCGCAAGTACAATAGAAGTGTATCCGAAATTCTTTAATATTTAACTTACAATCAAATTACATGCAATATTACCTGTGCATATCAAACATCATTACTGTACAGACATGCGCATGCTCTTAAACAAACCTTATCAATGGACGAGTGCAGGAAGTGAATGAATAAAAAAACGAAAACATTAAAAAGAGGTTTTAACAACATCGTTATCAAGGATAACAATGAATAATTGCCCATTGTGGACATTTCTAATTCTTTTTCTGTCCCAACAAGTCACGTTACGGAACACGCGGCGAGCATAAGAGGGGTCAACGTGAGAGTTCTTTCTAAATCCAAAATTATTCGTTTAGGAAAGAATTTCCATGCGATTGACTGTATAAGGCAGACCAACACGTGCTGCGGGATCGCATTATACGGAATTATTCACACTCCTTATGAAATTCGAAAAGCTCATTAGGGTGACTGTAGAGAATTTTAAGCTGTTTTGGAAATTACGAATTCAGAAAGCGTTTATATAACATTCGATTTATGAATCCCCGAAGTTTTAGATTAATGGCAAACATTTTAACAGTAATACAGCCCGGTTCATCCATTGCGAACCGTTTATATAACATTCGTTTTTTGAATCCCATAAGTCTTCGATTTTTAAATAAAGAATTCCAACCTTTTAATAGTAAAACAGCCCGGTTTATCTAATGCGAACCGTTTATATAATATTCGTTTTTTGAATTCCTGAAGTCTTCGATTTTTAAATAAAGAATGGCAAGCGTTTTAAAAGTAATACAGCCCGGTTCATCTAGTGGTTCGTAGCCGGCTCGAGTTCGGTGTTAGTGGGACGCCCTAGATGTGCGCCGGCACCCGTTACGCGGCCTAACTGTTTGATTATACACGCCAACTCTAATTGGTGGAAATGTCAGTGGGTCTTAGTACGAAACGTTCCACTAATTATATTACACTCCATGTAGTTGTTTAATTTCTAGCATCTGTAACGTGCTATTAAGTCATAACTAACAGAGGCGTTCTGTTTTTAAATTTAAACAATTCCTTTTTCAATATTACCATAGCGGTGAATTGTTCCATTTTTAAATGTACTTCTATTTTTAAAGTCTATATTTTTTATTCGCAATTCTCGTAGAGTATCGGGTAGCACTTCTTTTATAGTTTCTTATCTAATATGACCCAGTTTAGTCTTATAAGTTGTGAAGTAACGTTGGTTCAATTCGCGAGTAAAAAATGCCCGTTAGGTGACGCTTGGTGGAGCAAACTGTTAGACGATTAATGAGACGGACAGTTCGTTCTTGTTAAAATAACAGTATCGGTATCTATTGTGCAAACTTTTACAACTGCAACTTAGCATTTATATTATCAGATACTGGCAACTTACACGTCATAATTTATATTAGGAACTTTTTTAAATTATCTAGGAATACAATAGAGTCTAATTGACTTGAGGTTTTTGCGTGACGTGTTGACAGTGGTATAACTATCCATTTTTAATATAAGTACTGTTATACTTGAGGTAGCTTCGTTATAATATATGCAGACTAACAATGATGTAATTATACTGTCCAATACCGTTACCACGCCTCGTGTTAAATATTATTACCACTACACGTATTAGCATAATACAAATGGCATAGCGTTGTGTCAGAAGCATTAGAGCTCCTCAAAATTATATTCCTATTCTATAATGGTGTAATTTGTAATGTAGGGACGGAATAAAAAAGGTATAAATTTCCTCCAAAAAAAATTATTAAATCGTCAATCCAGAACAAACAGAAAAGAAAAATAATATAAAATCTAAACCGCGACAATCCATGCAGTATTGTGATGAAGTATTAAAATTCTCATGTTGCTACATGTTACACTATCTACAAATTGTGTTGAAAATCTAACAGTTTTTTTTTTGCTAACTGTTCAATCAAGTGGCTTTCGAAGACAGTTATCGCTAATCATGTACTTTCTCGCGAGTATACCGTTACCCAAAAACTGGGACTATACGGTACTACGTTTTTACATCTGTCTCTAAAACTCGTAATACTGTTATGAAACGGACATCTTTCGTCATTCAAGGTTGGGTTGGGCAATAGCCCGATCTAAGCGTGTAGTCTTTGTTGCTCAATACAGATAATACTGTGGGATTTATCATTAACCTTCCAAATAACTGCTTTAGATATCATATTGCATACTTTGTATTTGAAATGGCGTAATTTTTGCCTTTACAAAATTTTACATTTAGCATTTTGCCATGTTTAATATTTATGTCGTTGGCAAAACGTTATGCGGCCAATTTGTGGCACACTCAAAATCAATTACATAATTTAAATTTAGAATAAGGCGTAGTTCTATTTTTGAATTCATGACGCGTAACGTCATCGCTCAAGTATGGCGTTATCTGAATGTTGCAAATTAATGAGTAACGCTGCATCGATTAAAGTTCCTCACCCTCTTGATAATATAATCTATCGCTGGAAACATTATATCATTCGCGATAAATATTTTTTTAATTAAAAACAAATATTAATTTGTGAGCCAAAAATAAATAAATTATTTGATATTTTCTCGTAAAATCACGAGACCGTGAACTTGTCGGTTAGTTAAAACCTTAACAATGAACTGTTAAATATATTATAATTTCATGTTGGTAGTCACGCATAAGGCACTACTAAAAACTTGATAACTAGATGAAATAGGCCAGTATCTATAAGAAATGTTGCCATTTCAAATTTGGAATTCTTAGAAATAAATTGTCTTTGTCCAAGCTTGTGATGATTAACATGTTCCAACAATGTAACGGAGCATCATGAGCTCATCGCAAATGATCAATGCCAATGGTAAAATCATAATAATATCTTGCCATAAGTAAAGGCAATCTAGATTTTTACTAGGATCTTGAGATAAGACCTAATTACTCATCTAAAATTTCAGTAGGCATATTTTTGGCATGACGCAAGTCACCTGTAATCAACCTATGTTCAGTATTAAGCCAATTTCATAATATTTGCGAGGTGACGCGTCAGAGATAACCAAATTCCGATCCGAGCATATTTGACAAACTATTTTTGTTACCAAAAATGACATAGTATGAGCGAAGTGGCCAGCAACCAGTTGTAAACCATTTTTTTAGTACAAGTTGCTGCTTTTCTTCACTCCTATCCTCTAATAGGCCATTGCAATTTGCTACTCGTAAATTGCACAAACAAAACGCGCCGGAGTAGCATTCACTTTGCGAGTTGCGACGGTAAAGTGTGAGCGTTGTGTTTTTAAGAATATGTTTCCCGAATTAAATATTTTGTCCAAAGAAGATACTACAAACGCTAGCGAAATAGCCAGCAACAAGTCCACGTAATACTATTTTTTAAGCATTCGATTTTTGAATTTCAAAAATGGAACACTGAAGTTTGCAATGTTGGCAACGTATAGTATTCCATCAATGACCCGGGTTTGCATAGGCATACGACCTCACCTAGCGTGATTGTCCTACCGTCAGACACGTGTCGCTGTAGCGCGGAGTTGGTCACGCGGCCGTCGACACGTGCCCCGATCTTGAACCTCACGTTGCGCTTGCGTAATAGAATCGAAGCACGTTTAGTCTTCTCCAAACCGTTATATAAACTCAACGTGATTCCACAACGTGAAACTAATTAGACATTTATATAATTAGCGCCCTTGACCGTTACGCGTTAGTGGTCAATATCAGATTAACAGGAATCCAATTGTAAAGATCAATGATTTATTTATTGCATTTCAGATCCAGTCTACACATTCAAATCATAACGAATTTACATCGACTTATCGGATGTATAATATTTTAAAGCATTTATAGTTCTGACCTCCATTCGGCTATGTATTTCTTTGTTTGTCCATAGATAATATCGGCCATCTTGGAAAAAGTAGAGAAAGTAGTGCATTGGTAACTTTCCACACGCAAGCCGTTTATTGCGCGGGAAAAGTGGGTCGTGAAGTTGTCCGCCATGTTTGATTTGGCATTTTACCGTAACGGCCATGTGTTCCATAACAAAATTTAAACACTTATCGCATAAGCCATTACCAAAGTGCGCATTTGTTATTGCAAAAATTGCGGAAGGCTAAATTTCTGGATGGCTACCAATTCGAAAACTACTTGGTTATACTTGACCGATTTTCGCATTTGTATTTAGCGAAGGCCCAATCGAAGCGCAGACTATTTTGGGACGGCGGCACGGTCTCCCGATAGTGATATGGTGTCAAGGTTGTGTTTCGTAACCGAACGATAAACCGCTATATGTGTCAAGGTCTTTGCACTTTTCCGGTTGTTCGTATCAGATAAGATTAACCCACCTGAAATACGAAGACAAATAAATCTGACCTCGATACCAAGTGATATGTACAAACTCATTTCTGAAAATTATTACATTAGCCTTGATATATTTCTTATTAATCATAATCCCCAGTCCGATTTAAAGGCGTATATCGATGGAATTGTAGTTCATATTGCTTTCTTTACAATTTATTTCATGTCTGGTCAGTTCTAAGAATGAACTCGCTTTAATTAGTAATGTTGTCAATATTTACATATGATAATACTTGTTAAAGTTTATGACTAATTCGAAATTTCCTGATGACGATCAATATGTTTTTAGCATAGATAATGTTTATTATATTGATAATAAACATACTTCATCTATCTATAATATATTAATTAGTATTTTATTAATTATTAAAGCGCTTGTGTTTATTTCTCTTCACAAATGTCTGATTTTTGATAACAATTTAGTTCTTCAACACGTTACATTTCTGTTTCACTTTGTTGAATATTCAAATGTGTTATCCTTGAAATTTCTTCACCCAAATCTCCAAGGTTTTATGGCAAGTTTTATCAGTTTATTTTCTAGTTTGTCATTGTACGTCGCAGTATGTTCACGTGCGCCAGTAACTAGGTTACAACTTACAGCGGACAAGATAAAAAAATAGGTCAAGCTGTCTCTCGTCCTCGTGCTGATGAAATTATCGCGTTATAACTGCGCGTGAAAAAAATTACGTTACGTAACAATGTATATATATTATATGTAATGTAATTATGCATATTACATGTAATATATAATATATATAATACAATACGTGTTTATACTTTTGCAAATTTTGTATACATTTCCCTTATTGTTGGAGTAGCTTGTGGAGATTTAAATGGGAATGCCCTGCTTAGTACCTATTATACGGGTACAATTGGCACAAAGGCTTGCAGTGGCGTAAAGATTGGGCAAGACGGCAATATGACAGGGGCACCGTGTACATGACCCCGGTCAGAGAAGACCCTGGGCACGGGGGTTCGCTATCACTGCGCTTTTTTATTCTTAGGAGACAAAGGTCTAACGTATTTGCCATAAGACTCCAGAGCTACGGCACTGGCTTGTTGGTAGCGCTGTCTGCATGACAAAGTAAAAAAAAAACTCCTAAATCATTCCGCGAGAGTTCAACCACATTAGCACCGTAAAACATGAATTTGTCGTTTCCCCTAGATGATATCATTGCACCACGGTCATTGCATGATCATCTCATGAAAATGGGAATTAAAATTCATAAGCGCGAGTCATGATGCACGACCGATCCAAGTGCATGCAGGCTCGACCTCAGTCTTCAATACCTTCCGGACGACCTTGCATTTGACTTCCTATATTACATCATTATACCGATAATGCATTCCGTACTTGAGTCGTTTCTGCCCGCCACATTTCTTTGTTCGACGGCTATAATTAAATTGCGGAACTGTTTATCATTTTTGTTTTTACCATGAAGCGAAACTTACGTATTCGGCTTTGAAAGATGAAACGAAAATTTATCACGACAATCTCATTTTCAAGGTCTTTTTGCAATTTTAACTTTTTCATCATGTGTATTTCAGCCATGTTACGGAGATCCATGTAAAAATATTGTAGCTTCTTCAAACTTAACAAAGACAAAGCTACTAAAATAGGATCAAATTTTAAAACAATGCTAATAGTACGTTTTTCAAATTAAGATCACATTCATTACCAACATTCAAATATCTGCTCGTTCCATATTTGAAATTATTATCTGTATTGTGCGCCTTGCAGTGGGTTGCGCAACACTGCCCTAGGGACGTTGCGTCATACGTAGATAGCTAACTGACCTTTACACGATCGATTCATGTCTCCAATCCTCCAGTTTACAAGCGATAAGTACGTTACAATTATTTTTAAAACAGTCACCAGTATTGATAATTTAAATTAAGAATTCAAACGTGTGTCAACATCTTGTTCTAGTTTCCGTACGTCCGCAGGCGAATGCACGCCGGAATGGAACCTTGAACTAATTGTGTAAGCGCTTACAATGGCTTACAACACAGTCATGTAGATGTTTACGACATTTAAGCAATTTAACTAATTTATGTCTGTAATACCCTTTGTTCTCATGAAAATGTATCGCTAACAAATCTTTCACGCTAAAATTTTTGTAGGTATTTTTTCTTTCAATTTAATATTGGTAGTTTTTTAAATCAATAATTAATGAAAATTTTTCAATACTTATGTAAAAAAAAATCAATGCTTTTAGCCAATTTTTAACATTAAAATCTAATAAACAAAATATTTAGATCGTACACATTTTAATAATTAAAATTATCAAATATGAAATAAAAAAGCTGAAGTGTTTGTTTATGTTGGTGCTAATATGAATTAAT
>LUGF01024100.1:26533-36950 GCA_001625245.1 Calycopis cecrops
AAAACACGAAAACAAAGGCACGCTTATCCAAAATATCATTATGCAAACATGTATTTTTTCAACTAACATGTATTATGTAAGCTTATTTTTTGTTTTCGAAATATGAATTTATCGTTTCTGGAATAATATATTTTGAATTTTGATGTATTCAAATTGACATCGGGACTTGTGGATGCAAGGAAAAATATTTTATTTTCTCATCTTTTGTTATGCAATAGATTCACCAGCTAGCACATTGACTAGCATTTTAAGGATTATCATAACCTCACTGGCAGCTTATGCATAAACTCTTCAGTTATTATTTTTAATAGCTTTGCAAAATTACTGTACAAACTTTATTTGCCAGATATATTTAAATACTCAAGAAATAAATAAAAAAACATTCTAAATATAACTAAGTGTCTAAGGGTCACAGCGCTCCATTTGATTATGGTACATAATATTGTTTATTTAAGATCTCTATTTTAATTTATTCAAATTTTATTGATTCATTATTAGGTGTTCCTTAATCCTTATTCAATTTTAAATAGTTTCTGTATAACATATACAAGTATACATCATAGACAAATTGAACATTGTTTAACAGAGAGTCTACGGTAAAAATATTACGTGTGTTCTTTTAAGGGCCGGTTTTTCAATCGTCAAATAAAAATTAACCCTAGGAACAAATTATTCGTATCGCACTTAAACACGAAATAAAAAATGAAACAGAGATAGTTTATTCATAGGATTATCTTTTATCTGAGGATTGAAAAATCGGCCCTAAATCAAGTAATTATAAAGGAAAGGGATCGCTTTCCTACAGACTCCTCTCAGATTAAGATTTAAACAGAACTTCAACTGTATTAAGTTCTGTTCTTGCAATATCATCTTACATATAAAGATAAAATCTTTGGAAGCTTCTGGAAGCGTTTCTGTTTCTACGTGTTCCGATGACAACATTTTCACCATCTTGTTTATTTTTCGACCTTGTGAATGCGATGTATTCAGTGATTTTTTTCAAAGGGACCAAAAAAACACAAGTTATGTAAGACTCGTGTCTGGACGCCATTTTAGAAGCCGATCATAGTTTTCAAAGCGACCTACTTCCTGGTTTGAAGGTCGTTTGCTAAAGCTGGGTGTAGACCGAACGGGAGTGATATAACCTAGGGCTCTTGTGTCATAGTCCATAGACGATTGTTTGGTCCTGTGGGCGTAGTCAACCACTGAAACGATGGTTGGGCCAAAGAGAAATATGGTGTTTTTCCATTTCCAATAATAGACGATGGCAGCAATATTTTTTGTTTGTTTGTTTCAAATAGGCTACAAAAAGATTGGATAAATTTTAACTATTCTTTCACTATTAGAAAGATATATATCAGGAAGTAACATAGGCAATGAAAATGAAAATAAAAATGAAAAATTTTTTTTTATTCAAATAGGAATTACAGAAATTACTTTTTGAACGTCAACAATTACATCTACCACATCTATATTTATTGAACAATTTATACTTTTGACGCTAAATATGGTCGGCTAAATACTAGGTATACTAGTGTGGGTAGAATCATCATCATCATCAGCATCATCATCATCATCATCATCAGCCGAGAACGTTCTTTGCTGGACATAAGCCTCCCCCATAGAGCGCCAAAGGTCATGGCCACGAGCCACTAGCATCCAGCGACTCCCATCCATGGGCAGAATATTGACGTTATTGACGTAAGGTTATACGCTTATACGTTTGTTAGTATGCATTTTTAAAGGAAAAGCATTTATTTTCTTTGATTATGGGGACTATATGGTTGATACGATATTGAAGTAAGGGTAACTAGGCGATTTCATTTGACTAGGAGCCGACTGAAGTCCAACCAAAAACCAAAAAAAACAAAAACCGAAAAAAAATTTATGGCCAAACAGTCCAGACTTGTCTTATAAGTAAGTGTTGATATTGTTGATATGCCATAGTAATAAATAAATAAATAAATTATTAGGCCGCCATAATCGGATCTGAGTTTTTTAATTACTTATTTTCTTACAAATCTTATTTTAGTCATAAAAATATAACTAAAAATATGCTATTTTAGTATTTTTGTTTGAGCTGCATATAAATATAAAAACACAGGAGGGACTTGGAAATTACTTTTCACCTCCCCTATAGTGTTGTAGTATAGTGCTTCGAGTTACTCTGTTAGGATATTTGTGAACGACATAAATGATAACGTAGTCATAGATTAAAATAAAATAAAATAAATAAATAAGTATTTATTCTGCAAAGATGCAACAGTAATATAACAGTTTTGATAAAAAAAATATTATTAAACGATTCTCAGACCTATCCAATAGGCACACCAATTCTTATGACATCATGTCATAAGAATTGGTCGATAGTATCGAGGAGTATGATATTTTTGTATATCTCAGAACACTTTATACCGTGCGCCGTGCGTATGTATATAGATAGCTGCCATAGCCGAAATCCCGCTTGGAGGATTACAATAAAGTATACCCTAAAAAATTGACGTTGGTCAAGGCATGCTCATTGCTGTTACATAAAAGATGCGGCGTGTGCATACAGCCTAGTATATGCTGAAGTTTTCCATTATATAAGTATATTTTGTGACATATTGTCCATGTATTATTTATGGAAAATATTATTACAATAATGCCATAAAAAGAGCTTACATGATCCAGACTGTTTGTCCTTACGAATACATTAGTTGTAGATATAACTTCCTTGAATAATACTTACCTTGGCAACGCTGTTTCAGGGGCATTTTTTATTATAGCTTGTTATATAAGGACTAGATAACATCTTGCTTATATAAAGACTAGAAAAACACTAGAAGCACATAACAAAGTCTAGATGTTTAGCATGCAAATATGCTTTGCTAATTTTGGTATAGATCGAGTTAATACTCTGGGATAACGCAACCCTTTTTATCCCAAAAAAGTAGTAATCCCGAGTAGGGTTACCAGATGGGAACACTAAAATATCTGGACAAAATAATGGATTATATTTGGTGCAAAATAATATATATGATACTTTTGAATTTTCATCAACATTTCATGTGAAGGCGGTCTAATTGTGTTTTTACTTTATCCCTTTTAAAAATTTGTTTTGTTGGAACACTATATTTTTTCGGGAATCGGGCACATGGGACAATCCCGGAAAATCCCTCCCTTTTTGCGACCCTATCACAGGATCCGCATTACAACTCATCTGCTAGCCACTGTTTATGTGCATGTGTGTGTCAGAAGACCACAGACCAAAGAACACTACGCCATAAAGTGAGTATGCGTTACCTTTCACCAGATGCCAAGAGAGATCTCCTACAGGAGCCGAATCGGGATGGATACAGGAGATTGGTAATCTTGGCGTTCATTAATAAAACTCTTTATAATGTTTAACAATCAAGTGGACACATTTATTTCCAATGTGAGAGCCGGGTCATTCTGTAACAAAGGATTTTCATAGTAGACACCAAGTCTCTTACAAAGGTTATTGTATCTCAAAATATTAAGCATGTATCTTTGAATATCATGTACCTACCTATGCGGAGAAATATAATAAAAATCATTCATTCATTCATTCATTCATTCAGAGGACACGTAACATGACACATGACAGAGACAATCACGCATCGGAACTTCATCAAAAATGTTTATACAAATTGTCGGTCTTTTTGTTCTGTCAAGTCGGCTAGTATTGTTATCATTCATCTTACTTGTTGTTTGTTTACTAAAAGTCTTTTCTTTTACGCTAGTTACAACACTAATAGAAAATTATTCATTCAAGAGGACAATACTATTTGCTAATTGATAAGTAGTGTGACAATTCATTATTTTTTCAAAACGGGACAGCGAGATGAAGCGAGTATGACAGAAATGTAAAGAGTCGTCGCGCAAAATCTCTGATCAATTTATACATATAATGCTGTTCGTCTTAATTAGTTATTTAAAATTACATCTTTTTTATCCAATTATTTATTTGAAGAGGGAAAAATTGTTTTAACACATATTCATGGCAGAATTTTGTGGACGAGAAATTACTTAAACACACGAACACTTACGACCCTAGGATTTTTACACACATAGTGCCAATCACGATGATTCTTTCACTTATTCTTTTTTTAAAACGAAGGAAAAGTCTTTCGTTTCGCACGCTAAAATGAACGGACTAATGAGAACTATGCGTAATTTTCGTGGGGCGCAGCTTCGCGGACGGCATATAGAACACCAAAAAAAAAACGGGTCTGTCCCGTCTCACACCGGGCGTGTGGCCACCAGAAGCATACATGTCTTTCACCTGACCGTTGTTAGCCAACAAACAAACAAACTACAATGATGTTTGTTGACCGGTCACACGGGGACAAAGAGTTTGTTATAAATAGTTGCGTTTGTATAAAATGTTTGCGAATACCGCGTACTCATAACATATTATTACAGTTAGTAATAGTACAGATTACTAAATAGTTACTAGTACGGGGAGCTGGGGTTTTTGAGGTGAAGTCTTTACCGATTCTAGCCCCTCCGTATCTCCCTTGGGGGACATTAGAGGGATTCATCATCGTCAGGAATTTAAGAGCTAGGTTCTTGTCAGTGCAGAGTTTGTCAATCTTTTCTTTTCTCCGCCAGCCTCTTCACTTCTCCGTAAGATATAATCAATATCTAATCGAATCTCTTTCACACTTCATTTTGGTTTATTTTGTTTCATTTTTTTCCCGCGTAAAGTTCGATCCAGTGGAAAATAGAAAATTATCCCATGGCATCCCATATGAACAATTTTTCGGGATAAAAACTAAGTATATTATGTGTAAATTCAAGTTAGCCTCTATGAGTGTGCTAAATTTCATGAAAATCGGTTTACCGGTTTTTGCGTGAAGAAGTAACAAACAAACATACAAACAGCATTTATAACATTAGTAGGATAAGGTACGATGGGGTTGGCATAATATATAAATGGATAAAAATTTATTTTTATAATTGTACATTAAAAATAGATAGATACACCTAAGAACTAATAATTTGGAATTGCTACAGTTCGTTTAAAGATGACCCCTGAACAAGATATGAAAAATTAACGTGTTATTAAATAGCCGTATAGACTATTGAATTCTCCAAAATATACATGTTTTTAAATATATTTTTATCAACACGTATTGTCCAAACCAAATCCAAGTTTCATTATTTTTAAGGAAATATTTTATGAATAAACTATTTACTTCTTCATAATCGTATCGTAATTCTCGGTAACAGAGAGCGTACCAAAATGCTAAATTAATATTATATAGTTGAAGAGACTGTTTGGTTGAGCGCGTTAATCTCAGGAGCTACTGGTCCGATAAGAATTTTTTTAAGTGTTGGATACGAGACCCGAGGCAGTTGTAAGAAAGAAAGAAAGAAAGAAAGAAAGAAAGAAAGAAAAAAGAACACTAATTTGGAGACGGAATAATAAATATCAGAGTCAATCACTGGTTAAACCTCTTTTTTATACTATAGGAGGCAAACTAGCAATTAAGTCACCTGATGTTATGATCACCAGCACCCACAGACATCCGTAACACCAGAGGTCTAACAGATGCGTCGCCGGCCTTTAAGTATAAGCTCTTTTCTTGAAGATCCCTATTCTCTAGGTCGTATCGGTCCGGAAATACGGAGGGAGGCAGCTCATTTCATATCGAATCGCATCCACCTTAGCTTAGTCTTGAGAAAAGCCGACAAAACATACATACGCTTACGCAAGTAAATCCACAGGGCGTGACTAGCAATTACAATAACATTATAGAGTAGAGTTTATAAAGTAGATATATAATATATAATATAGATATAGTAGATATATGATAATAGAGTTTAGACAGACATACATTTAATTTTCGCACTGTCACATAATAAGCGTGCAATATTTCAATTTTATCTGCTTTTGATGACGTCATACGATGATATTCACGTAACAAGGGAACAGTATGTAATATGTAGCTATATATGTGACGTGTTGATAAAAAATATGTTTAGTTCATAACGCAGGCGTACCATTCGGTGATAAGAATTTGGTAAAACCAATCAACGATGGACAGTAGCGATTTCTCTAATAATTAAACGTAAATAACATTTTTGGTGGGGTTTTTATGATTTATTAGCTACGCCCCTCGGTTTCACCCGCGTAAATTTCGATCCCGTGGAAAATCATCCCATAGCAACCCATAGGAACAGTTTTTCAAAATAAAAACTATCCTATTTGTTAATCCAAGTTACTCTCTACGTGTGTGCGTAATTTCATGAAAATCGGTTCAGCAGTTTTTGCGTGAAGGACTAACAAGCAAACAAACAAACAAACATACAAACTTTCGCATTTATAATATTAATAGGAAGGTTGATAGAAGCAATGATTGTGATGATGATCAGTGATGATGATTGAAATTCACAAGAGGTAGTGCTATGCACCGGACCGGCACGACCGTGGTAGTAGACTCACTAACGCCGTAAAGTGACGGCGTTTTCGTCTTTTGAGCGGGGTTTAAGTTTCCGATGGCCCATGAAGCGGGATGGATGCAAAGGTTTGAGACTCAGGTCTATAGCGTATGAGTTAGGGTTATGTCCAGCAGCTTACTGCAAACGAGCAGTCGGAGCCATTTTCATGACCACTGACGCCCATAGACATACAGATACGCTGCCCTCCTTTCTCCTCCCACCTCCATGGGCCACCGGCTACTTACAAACCGTACGAAACGCGACAGCACAGTCACTTCACGCCGGTCTCGTGTAAGGGAGAGGTACCTCCGCAGCCGTGACGGCCCAATTCCACTGCATGCAAGCACGCAGTGTGGCACTACCTCTTCCTCTGGCAGTTGTTGATGATGATGATGGAGGGAAATACAAATAGCCCAGCTGCTAGAGGCAAATAAGGCTTAAAATTTACTGTAATTAGGTCCAGCAAATTATGCGCAAAAATGGGTTGGTCTGTTCACACACAATGAGAGAAAATTTAGTGTGTCATTTTTGGAGTTGCGGAAGACTGTTTAAAAAATGGTTTTTTTAGGTAAAAAACAGTTTTTTTAAGATAACTACAAAACAACAAACAATATCGATTTAAAATTTTTATCCTTTTAAAGCGATCATAATATGGTCATTTTGCGACCTTAAACTTCAAAATCGGTCAACAAATTGTTTAAATAATTGCAAAAAACCATCAAAAACACGCAAGTTTTTAAATATTTTTGTTTTTTTTTTAAATGTTCTTGTAAGCTTGTTACTGTGCATAAATATTCCTTTTAACAACTTACACGTACCATAATTTTTTTTTTGAAAAATTTTTACAACTTTTTGAGTTATTGGCAATAAACGCTAAAAAAAAAGAAAAAGTAAAGTAAAAATTTATAACCTTCCCGTGGTTGTAGATATGTTTTATTGGTGTTTATTTTTGCGCATTGGCTTATATTTTATGACTATGAAAAGTATTGTTCCAAAAAAGAAAAAAAAATGCGTATTTTTCATTATAGTCAAAAAAAAGAGACATTTTTTTTGTAAATTGTTTATTAAAAAAACATTGAACAATTCGAATAAATAAATGTGCTAGTTGTTATTATTTTCGCGCGCTACCCCAGATTAAAAAAAAAATGGTCAAAAAAGACCTAAATTTGAGCGAGATATGAAGAATTTTCGGCCGCGAGCCGATTTGAAACTTTTCAGTGATGACGTCACACACGTCAATTAACAATTTCTGGAAACACTTTTTCTGGTGAATAATATTTTTATAGCAGAGTTTAAGTACCTATCGTACTATAGCCCAGTTGCTAGAGGAAACTAATAGACAACAAACAATGCGTATTTTTAATTATAGGAAAAAAAAGAGAGTTTTTTTTTGTAAATTTTTTATAACAAATTAACTGAACAATTCGAATAAATAAATGTGCTAATTAACAACTGCTGGAAACAGTTTTTCTAGTGAATAATCTTTTTATAGCAGAGTTTAAGTATCGTACTAGAGGTCAACTCAGGCTGAGTTTCGATCCTTAATATTCATAATTAAACAAATTATGATTTTTATAAAAAAAAAATATATTCGCCCACAATAAAGATAAAGCTTTAATTTTTTTTTTTAATAGTTTAAAAATCGTCGGAACTCAAATATAAATTTTCACATTGATACGAAAAATTGCCCCTTGGCAAAATGCGAAAACGTGCGGACCAAAAATGGGCCATTTTTCGGAGGCCATTTTAAAGACGATAGCGATCGAAATTGGAACAATACTTTTCATATTAATAAAATATAAGTCAAGAAGCAAAAAATAAGCACCCATAAGACGACTACAACTACGGGAAGGTTATAAATTTTTACTTTACTTTTTTTTTTTTTAGCGTTTATTGTCAATAACTCAAAAAGTTGTAAAAATTTTTCAAAAAAAAAATTATGGTACGTGTAAGTTATTGAAAGAAATATTTATGCACAGTTACAAGCGTACAAGAATTTTATAAAAAAAAATAAAAATATTTAAAAACTTGCGTGTTTTTGATGGTTTTTTGCAATTATTTAAACAATTTGTTGACCGATTTTGAAGTTTAAGGTCGCAAAATGACCACATTATGATCACTTTAAAAGGATAAAAATTTTAAATCTATATTGTTTGTTGTTTTTTAGATATCTTAAAAAAACTGTTTTTTACCTATAAAACCATTTTTTAAACAGTCTTCCGCAACTCCAAAAATGACACACAAAATTTTCTCTCATTGTGTGTGAACAGACCAACCCATTTTTGCGTATAATTTGCTGGACCTAATTACAGTAAATCATTTTCCTCTAGCAGCTGGGCTAAAAGGAGGACGCCGCACCTGCCGAGCCTCTGTGCGGATGTATATGGGCGTCGGTCACCAAAAGGCTCTATGTAATCGTGTATCATTTAAAAGCTACCTAAAATACCATACGGATGATACACGAATATTCACAGAATATTTAATATTTCATTCATGTATGATAATCAAGGCGTCATGGCTCCCGATATTTGTTTTTATAGTAGGAGGGGGCAAATGGGCAATCGGAGCCATGTTCATGACTACCGACGCCCATAGACATCCGCGTAGAGGCTATACAGACACGTTGTCTTTACTCATCCACCCCCCATAGGCTACTTACACACCGCACGAAACGCGACAGCACAGCCACTTTAAGCCGGTTTCGTGTAAGCGAGAGGTACCTCCCCGGTGCCGACTTTCGGCTACATGCATGCAGTGTACCTCTGTTGAATTGATATCTGTCGCATTCATGGCGTTATGTCATTGTTTAGGCGGGAAAAATTCTGAGAACTGATAAAAAATGTATATCTACTGCGCAGTGTTCGGGAGCCATTTTGAATGCGACGCACGCTTTGCCTTTATCACAGAATATGTTGGGTTGTGATTTGCACATATTGCTTAATAATATAGGGGGCAAACGAGCAATCGGAGCCTTTTGAAGGATAGGCTTTTAGACCTCTGCATAATTTGCAAATGCGGAATTTTACTTTACTTCAATTCTCCTATGATTTTTTTTAACGTTTGGCCCATCACTCTTTCCCACCGCTGCTACTCCTGTATCGCCAGGATCAACAGCGGCAACCACAACTACCCTTTGATCTTAGAGAGCTCGAGGTAAAATCTGAAACTGTCTTGGGACCCGCACTGAATTTAATCAGTAGAAATAAAAGGAGGAGTAGGAAGAGGTGCCGATTTCCCTCCCCAGTCAAAGCGGGAGACAGTACAAGCCAAGAAAAGAGAGTGCAGCCAGGTGAAGCTCAGCTGCTATGCACCACGGAGATATTAAATTCTACCCATAACTCAGCCGTTAGCGGGAATCCCATGGGATTCAGGTCCCAGAAACCAGGTTCATCCGATGTACCGAATCTGAGGTCAAATCGACGTCCTTGACGGGTCTTGGCATTACCTTAGGATCCACATATTATGTCAATATATATAACATAATAGTGCTGTCTGTTTGTCCTTTTATGCTATAAACTATGTAGGAGGTTTTAGATGTTGTATGTATCTTCTGAACTTAGTATTGTGCTCAGATGTATAGTATCCGATACCTATATCAAACATCCGTGTAATTTTTTTTAATTTTTTTTATATAGGCAAAATAGCAGTTGGGGCACCTGATGTAAAGTGATCGCCAACGCCCACAGACATCCGTAACACCAGAGGTCTAACAGATGCGTTGCCGACCTTTGAGAAAAGAATAAGCTCTTTTCTTCAAGGTCTCTATGTGTATCGGTCCGGAAATACCGAGGGGGGCAGCTCATTCCAAATTATAGGCAAACGTGTGGCCCTCCTCTGCAATGGGCTACCGTAAGCTCGAGAACCGCACGAAATGAGACAGCCCAGCTGCCAGCCGTGGTGTCACATGAGAGACCTCTGCGGTCATGGTACTCAGCATCATCAGCAGGACGACCTCCACTGCTGGACA
>LUGF01024119.1:4302-21273 GCA_001625245.1 Calycopis cecrops
AACTATTATCAAGTAATTCGTCGATGAGGTCTTCGAGTGTTTCATTCTTTAATTCATTTATAACTTCGGGGGTATCTTTTTCAAATTTAGGATGATCTAAAGTGTTCGTGTCCTCTATAGGACCTGGATGATCCACTTTTTCATCATTTGATAGGCCCATAATTAAATTTTCATGAGCATTTCCAATTGAGTTCGATGTTTGTTTGAAAATCTAAAATTGTAAATAAATGTAGGCAAGCTTTAGAAATTATTACAATAGTAATGTTATAAGATGTATCTGGGCGATAGAGCTCGGTAAGTAATGCCATTTTGTAAGGATGAATAAAAAAGGACAGACTTAAACGAGAGATGCATAATCTATATTTTTGTTTGTGAAAGTAAATTTTTGACAGCAAAATACATCTGATCTAATGTAAGCATACACAAATTCAATTAAATAAGATTCTATGTTAATCTACAATTTAAAAAATACACACATAACTAATTTTATCACATTTCATTTATTAAATGACGCGATTTCAGCTTGTTATATTGTAGTTTCCTAGATGTTCTAGACATCCCTTGGAAACATCTAGTAAACACAATTTGACTTTAATAATATGAGCCGTTAGAGCGGATAGCTGCCTATGTAAACTATTTGCAATATTTTTATTAATTAACTTATAATTAAAAAAATATATTTTTAATAATTGTATAGAGTTATTTCATAGCGGTTTATATATACTTACACGTATCTTAAATGTCAATACCTTAGTTCCTATATTCGTCAAGTAGATTTGTCTGTGGCCTACAAATCGATGGACAAACAGACATAACTATACTTCAAGAGCCTCGTGCTTAGGTTAAATGCTATCACTGTGTAAATTATACTAAATAAGTAGGTATATAACTAAAAATCAACTAACTTTTTCTGTGATGTTTTCTTGATTAATTTTGTATCTTAGCTGTAATTATAAACATCTAGACGTGTTCACACAATTATCAAGTGTATATTTTATACATTTGCTATCTGTTTACATATTTACTTTGTTATTTCCGCAAGCTTAAAAATAATGAACACATTCTTAAACTTACGGGTGATGCTGCTTTATTAACTGTTATTTCATCTTGTAGTACTTTCTCGTTGTCGATGCTTGAATCGGGATATTTATTATCATCTAACATATTTGAATCATTTATGCCATCTAAAGTCTTTTGCTCTAATGGGCTCCGATCTTTAGATTCTGTTTTATGCACTGTGTCGTGAGAAATTGTTTTCATAGGTGACGTTCTTTCTTGATAAATCTATAACAAAACATAACAACTAGTAGATAATATACCTATTAAAGAAGAAATTAACATTTTAAACTCATATTTTCCTAGGCAAAAACATTATATTATTGTTACCCTAATTAATAAGCTCAAGCTCGTAATATAAAAGGGCGTTGTCTTATTTTTGTATTTATCATGTTTTTACTTACGGTAGATTCATTCTCATTTTTTAAAACTGAATTTTCTATGTGTCCTATATCTATGGATGTTACATATGCAGATTTTTCTTCTAATTTAATTTTATCAGGTTGGTAATTTAAAAATTCATTAAAATTTTGACCATCCTCTGAACCTTGACTAACTGACGAGTTTAATTTATTTTTGATATTATTTTTATCATCGTTAGGACTTTTTTGTTTTTCAAGGTTAACAGATAAACGTTTACTATCCAATTGTTTCTGATTAGTTTTTGATGGCCGAAAATATACTTCGGTAAAATCATTTTGAGATTTTCTTTGGTCATCTTCATAATTTTTTCTATTTTTGTTATTAATAACATCGGATCTTTTTGATGACTTTCGAGGTTTCAGTTCACTCGAAGATGATTCTGGTGCCCACCGGTATGTGATAATATTATTAGAATCTATTGAATTTTTTAAGGCATCAGGATTATTGCTCTTTTCTAAATCATCTTGCTCCTCACTCTTTTTACTGTCTGAAGTCCTCGTATTGATTGTTTTATCCGGTTTTCCGTAACTGTTCACAGCATTTTGTACCATTTCAGGTTGATCCTTAGGTATTATTCCCGATCGCAGCGCAGGTTTATAACTGTAGATTTCTTCGGAATATGAAGGATCCAAACATCCGCCTTTAATAAAATAAGTCTAATGTTAAGTTTAGTAAAAATATAGTACTTAAATATAATATTAATTATAAAATTAGAACAAGTATTCATCATAGTATTTAGTATTCATCATAGTATAGTATTTTGCTGACCCTTACCTGGCTTACACTTTCCCAAAATATGATCTGAAACCAGCTGGTTGTTTGAAGTCGAATATTCATTAAATTCGTCATTTGATTTATTTTCTGTAATTTCATCTGAGCTAGCTTGTTTAGATTTTTTTGGATTTTTATCATCGTTAGTTTTAGATCTAAGACGCCGACCTTAAAATAATTGTTACCTTATTACAAAATTGCATAGAAATGCAGTTAAGTTAATGATTGTAAAAATATGTTGTTGTTTTATTACAGGTTGTTAGATTACTTTATGCGGTCACTTGTATAGCATTGACAACGTTTATAAGATTATCTTTATTTATTTATTTATTTATTACAATCTTCTTTCTAACTATTGTGTGGATGGGAAGGATGAAATACGAACGTTAATACATAATCTACATAATCTACGAAAAAAGATAAATAGGTAATATTTCTTGAACAAAATATAAGAATAACGCAGATCTCTTAAAGTTATTTGTTTTTAAGTATGTAATAAACTAGTAACTACGATACAGCCTAGGGATCTTCAAGAAAAGAGTTTATTCTTTCCTCAAAGGTCGGCAAAACATCTGTTAGACCACTGGTGTTACGAATGTCTGTAGGCGTTGGTGATCACTTTACATCAGGTGACCCAACTGCTCGTTTCCCTCCTATGCTATAAAAAAACAACTATACCTATTCTTGACTTACCTATTACTATTGAAATAAAATTAAATACAAGTTTCATAATCAAGCCTTGTTGAAAATGCTACCCTTAAAGGGTCAAACGGAAAAGATGAAAATTTGCATGAAAGTCCTTCGTTTTGACATTTAGAAGCTTGAAGAAATATGACGGCGCGGGCTATGCGTTACTATGGCTCGTGTTCATACCGCACCTCGACTGAGACACGTAAATGTGTTACTGCGCAGTAAAGGAACAGTAAAAGTAGAGGCACGACCGGGAAGGAGAATTACTAGTTTGATAATTGATCCCTTACACTATTTAAATAAATATTATGTATATACCTGGCATTAACATTTGCATAATTTTGTTTCGGTTTTTCTTTGCCTTTTGTGATTCATCTTCCACAAGCAAATCGAATGACATAATAGTTTGATCACTATTTACCAGACGCATTTTTTTTGATGACCTCTTACTACTTTTTACATGGGAGGCAGATATCAAACCATTCCGAACCAGTTCCTGTGCGTTTTGAAGTTTTATTTTCACTTTAATTGGCATTTGCTTTTCATTATGTCCTTGAGCGAGGGCCGTGATACTCCCGTCTGCTACAGCCTTTATGTGGAGAGGATGGCTGCCGGCTTCTGTCTGTTTTTTTTCATCTTTTTCTTGAAATAGTGTCTTAAAAATATAATAAAAGTTTTAGACAAGAACTCAAAATGTTCTGCCGGTGACCCAAAAAGTTGGGAGGAGGAAGAGGGGCGACGCATCTGCGGATATGCGGATGTCTATGGCGCCGGTTGTCATGACATTGGCTCCGACTGCTCGTTTGCCCTTTTATACTATAAAAAAGAACATCAAAACCAGGGTATCAGAACTCCCAAGGTGTCGGATCCCTGAACCGCTGTTTTAAGCTGCGTCCTCCCTTTCTCTGTCGTGCCGCGTGCGGCCAACTGCGATGGAATGACGTTAGCAAGCCTCAAGGAGAACACGCTTGTTGGGTTTCATTTCCTAATATGTATAATTTAACTTTGTTTATTTATATACATTTTTTAAATTGATTTGTTTAAAAAATGCGTAAAAAAATGTAAGTGCTATGCGTCACTAGGCCTCTACAATCAAGTATCTTTCGCTACTATTGCATTTCGTGCGGTTTGAACGCAATATAATTTTCGCGGCTGTCGATGGACGTCGGCAGTCATCAAAAAGTTCCGACTGCTCGTTTGCATAAATCGCCTGCTGAACAAGACTTAAACGCTAATTAAACTTGAACTTTGATAAGAGCTAATTAGTTATCCATATAATATTAAAAATGCGAAAGTGTGTGTTTGTTTGTCCTTCTTTCACATCAAATCGTATCAACGGATCAATGTGATGTTTAGTATGGAGAGGCTCCACGCGAGCGTAGACGCGGGTAACAGCTAGTAGTAGATAAAAGCACATTCGCCCGGTACTGGTGGGAGGATGTGTTAATGTTGTTGTTATAAGTACAATAAATAAATAAATATTTGTGGACTTTAAACACCACGTTAGCCTAGCCTCGTGATAAGTACCGTAAGGACTTGTGTTACAGATACTAGACAACGGAATATATTTATTATGTATAATAATAACTTTAAGAAATTTGATATATTTAAGATTTTTATTATAGAAATACATATAATACAGAGATCTATGACCGAGGCGGGATTCGAACCCGTGACCCCTGGCGTAATATGCTCCACTTATCCGAGCCCTGTACCACTGCGCCAGCCTGGTCGTCAAATTACTTTATATTTTCACACATGTAGCAGAAGTTTTAAATATTATCCTACTAAAATTATAAATGTGAATGTTGATGTTTGTTACGCTTTCACGCCAAAACTACTCAGCCGATCATCATGAAACTTGTACATATATCCTAAAGGTATTGGAAATTACGTCTAAGAATAATTAAAAAAAAAAGAATTTTAGAAGGGTCAAAAAAAAAAATTGTGGCAGATAATGGAATTCTATAGCAGTTCTATTTGAAGGTGATGTTCATTGATATTTATTGAAGCGCTTTAATGTGAGCGAAACCGCGGGGAGAAGCTAGCACAATATAAAACATTGAAGACAATACGCTACATACACAAGTTTGAATTAATTTAAAGTGATACCATTTTTGTAGCGGCCGGAGTGAGGTGGATGGGAGGGATCTGAAATCAAACTTACAAATTAACTCTACTAATACACATTCGAAATGTATTTTAGTTATTATTTCACGCAAAGAAACTTGATGGCTTAAGACGACGGCGACGCTATGGATAAGGATCTTCAGTAATTTGGCTATAACAATAATTCTATATCGTTTTAGGATAAGCTGGAAAAAATCCCACCATCATAGAGCTATCTGGGAGTACGCTTTCTAAACAGCTGTTGAATTTACACTAACATACATGTAGGATTGTTTGACTTTGTCGCTGAAGGGATCCTGTTTTCTGCAGTTCCAATTAAAGCGACTGAAAACACCCGCAGGGCACTCTCATACAGATGAAGCTGCACTGGCCTTCAGCCGTTAGCGTAGTTCGATCTAAAAAAAAAACCCGCAGGGGTTTAGTCTGTATTGCATTCCAAATGCCGAGCCCGACTCTGTATGTAGGAGCCACTCGAGCACCTAGATAACGTATGTAAGTTACCGTGCGTAATTCCGAACGTAAATTGTAATTATTTTAAAATTATGGATATTATTATATATATTCACATCTCCTCAATGCTTATGTTTAAATACTACTAATGTAGGGTACATCCCATATTAAAACAGCTGTTCGAATTTCTAGGACACGTCGTATACAAACTTTCGCACTTATAATAAACAATAAAAAATAAGTAGGTAATTATGTTGTATAGGTAAAACTATTTGTCAGTGATATAATAATAATAAGTAATTTTTGTATTTAATTTTCATACTCGTCTTTCGTAGGTTACTATTAGTTCTTCTTACCAATCACGATTCTAGGTCATTACGTGCCTTAATAAAAAAATGAAAATAAAAAAAATAAAAAATACATTGTCATAAAAAATAAAATATTTAGGTAGGTACACAACTACTGATAGGATTATTATACATTATCATTTTAATTATCGGATTCACTTCATATCTGCTTGCGATAATACGAAGATCATATAAGTACATAACGTCGTGATTTTTGAGTCCAATTGCTAAAACTGGTCTGTTCAAACCTTTTCCCTTCAGTCCCAGGACCTCTGAGAACTTTCACCGCTAACATCCTACCTGTACCTACGATCATTTGTGGTAAACTGTTTTTAAAAAAGTTTTTAACTAGTTATTAATGCCATAATTTTATGAAGATATTATTCTTTCTGTACTTAATTCCTAATTTATTACGTCTCGTCGTTAAAATATTAAATAATGTACAAAAGGTAATATTTGTATAATTTACATAGGTAGGTACTAAATATTCAGGTATTAAATTTAAGACCAATAAAAGTAACTAATAACTATTAATTTAGCCGTAGTTAATTTAAATAAAATAAAACAAAACAATAACACATTTTTATTAACAAAACAAAATAACAGAAAATACTTTTGTATCCGCTGCACTACTCCATGAGAATAAGTAATCGTTCTTAACGGGCCCCTGGCGACATACTGTATAGTTGTTCTGTGGTATTTTCACTTTCAGAGGGCATTCGTAACAATCAAATAAACTGCCGTGTGGCTAAGATAAAAATTTATTAACTTTATGTTACCTTACTCTCATTATTTCGAGTAAGCATTGCGAGTCGTACAATGGTACTTACGTCTAGACACTTTATCTTCTAGATTAATAATGCTTTGCATCTATAATTAACTTTATCACTCTTTTAATCGTGGACAACGACACAAAACGAAGCCACTGCTCTCTATTCTGAGCAATTTCTTGCCATAATATCAGTAATGTTTACTATTTATGTTAAAATTTACATTATAACTCTAATCAAGATCATCTTGGCTAGCTCCTTATCCCATTGTTGATTTTATCTTTATCTATCGATTTGTAATAACATTCAAAAATTATTTCCTTCAATAAGTTTAACAAATATAATGTCTTCATCATAATATATTTCCGTAAAATATTTATGCTACAAAAGAAAATAAAAAATAATAATTAAAAAAATAAATTTAATGTAGGATTTAGTTATAAACTAGCTTCCGCCCGCGACTCCGTCCGCGCGGATGTCGGTCTTCGCGTGGATGCATTTTTTTTTCTACGTATTTTTCCAGGATAAAAAGTATCCCATTTTACGTCCAGGATAATAAGGCATAATTATACCAAGTTTCATCGAAATCGAACCGTTAGTTTTCACGTGATGCCTGAACATACATGCGACAAATTACAAAGTAAAACAACGCTTCATAGAGGTTCTGTTAATTTTAGAGAATAATCTAAATAAATCGAAAGATCTAATTAAATCGTCGACATAAACTATCTATTAATAATATGAACTGACTCGGCTATTTGACAGTTTCAAATATAATGTTGTAAGTAGTCGTTTTAAACTCATACATATGATGTTAAAAAGCATTCCAGAGTAAAATAAATTATAAATAATTATACATTATTGTATCTAAAAAATCGATAGTTTAAAATATTTGTATATAAAACCTTTTACGTAGGTAATAAGTGAGTTGAGAGAGTAAGTTTATGAAGGTTTGATTAGACAATAGACGTATTTGCATGTATCTTTGACGGGCTCAGAGATTATTATTTAAACTGTTTCTGTTTTTATGTTTAATTACGATGGCGATTATTTTTAATTAACATATTGTGTAGCCAACAATCATTAAAATATTTACAAGAAAAGGAAGCGTTTTTGCAGTTTATTAACATTCTGATGCGTTAGACAACAGACAAAAGCAGCATTGAAATTATTAATTTTATAATCTAAAATGATTTTTAAAAACTCGTTTATAATAAATAGGCTATTATGTTTAACCACGTCATGTCATTGGGTGCGTTCTACTTTGTTCCCGCTCCACGTTCACACGGCAATGTTGAACACTTATACAAGTAAAACAAAAACAGGAACTCAAGCGCAGTTATATAATCGATACTACGTAATCGTCATTCTGTGTCATACGAGTGATTAATTGCAGTTTATTTAAGATTCGTCTGACGCAGGTACCTACTATTTACTTCTGGTGAAAAAGGTGGTGGTAAAAAAAGTTATCGGTATGTACGAGGCCAAATCAGTTGAGCTGTGCAGTTCCTGAATATTCATTGGTCACTCTAAAATTTTTTTTTTGTATAAGATTTTTTTGTGGAACTGGAATGAATAACATGAGCTATTAAATTGTTTTAAGCTTTCACGATTTGCATTCAATACTGTAAACGGAACTTAATCGCGTACTATTTTATTCGAAGTATTTACTTCGACTCTCGAATCGAAGTATTTACCTCGACTCTCGACATTTCAGCAGTAATGCAACGGCCGTGGTCACTGAGTCTGCTCGTGATGCAACGGCCGTAATGCAATGATCGTAATGCAACGACCGTAATGCAACGGTCGTGGTCACTACGTCTGCTCGTGACCACGGCCGTTGCATTACGGCTGAAACTTCGACAGTCGAGGTAAATACTTCGATTAAAATAATACACGATTAAGTCCCGTTTCAAGTATATAAATATGAGCTATTAAGTTTGGAAACTGAAGCTCATTTTGGAGAATGTCATTAATTAACAATGAACCTACGGATAAACTTTAACATAACTATGCATTTGATCAAATGCTGATCTTCAGCAGAGTTGTGCACGAACTCAACAATTCTGAATTAAAGAAAAGGGTAAACTCCACCAGTTTATTGATTAAATGATGGGGGTAAAACCGCGGGGCACAGCTAATATATTATATGGCATAGAAAATACAACACTGTGATTTGAGGATAAATAAGTCTCTGAACAGTGACTCCTAAGTAAGTATCAGGGAGGGGAGAGTGCCGGATTAAGCTCTGACGGCGCTCGTGACATGGAGGCCTTGGATGTCTTTGTTGGGTACAAAAATGATTCAAGCCCCTAAAGGGCCCGGGGCTGTAGCCCCACTAGCCTCCACCTGGATCCGACGCTGGAGGGGAGTATGTTTTCTTTTTTTTTTTTCTTTAGATAGAATCTACGCTAGCAGAACTGAAAGCCCAGTGCAGCTCGTCTGTATGAGAGGCGAGTGCCCTAAGGTAGCTCGAGCCTCTGTAAACGGGAGTATGTATTCTTTATAACGATATAGTAATCTGAATACCAAAGGAATGAATACTACACCCACAGCAGTGAGTGAATTCGCAAAACAAGACTGTAAAATATGATCAGTGATGACAATAAATTAATAATAATAATATCCACAGATATTATTATTATAAATTTAGGAGCGAAAATTTAATTTATTTATATTATATAATTACCTGTGAAAAGTGTGAAGGGATATAAAAATAAATACTAAAATAATTTCGCCATTCCTTTTAATTTTGCTTTTCAAACAATGACATTGTGGCTGTTTGTTTTTAATTTACAGTGTTGTCACTTATCACAAAGGTAACATTGATTTAAATCTATGTGTTATTCATATTAAAAAACAGAAGCTATTTAAGTATTTGTGATAATAATAGTATTAGGACTATGTGACCCCGTGGTTATGTGCAATTCTGCAGATCTTACGAATAAAAAAAAAGTATGTTCAATAATTCTCTCCTGCGCCGGTTTCAGCCCGATCACGAGGAGCGTTCAAGTAAGGACTACGTTAAAACTAATATACAATACTAGCTGCGCCCCGCGGTTTCACCCGCCTAATTTTGATTCCGTGGAAAATAGAAAATCATCCCATGGCATCCCATAGGAACATTTTTTCGGGATAAAAACTATCCTATGTGTTAATGTGTTTTTTCTCTGTGTGTGCCAAATTTCATGAAAATTGGTTCAGCATCTTTTGTGTGAAGGAGTAACAAACAAACAAACATACAAACTTTCGCATTTATAATATTAGTAGGATCAAGATCGGCTGATGTAGTGGGGATACACTGTTCTATTATTGAGAATATCCGTACTTATTTTTCCTATCTTAGTTTTTAACTCATTTGTCGCATTAGGCTCTTTTTGGAAAAGCCCTTTCATTTTGAGGGACTGTAGAGTGTCCATTGGTTAAGGTGTTCTGTGGCTGCACAGATTACATGGGGTTTCCTACGGGTACCATGAGCCACCAAATGGCAGAAAGTATGAATTCACAAAATCGATCCCACATTACATCATCACATTACGATTATCAAAAATCGGACAATTAGTTTTTAGATATTGGAAATACTTTAATAAGAGGTAGTGCCACACTACATGCATGTCATAGATATTAATAATATAGCTATCTCGATGTATAATATGAATATAATATGTAAATAAGACTATTGTGTTTATAATGTGTAGATCTAAACAATGACCTGATTTGTAAAGATATTGTTAGTAATTATCGGAGATAACGCACCGGCGAATATCTATTTGGTATTTCTTAATTATCTATCATTGTGAAGCTAACTTTTAAGAGTAGAGTAAAAGTGTAATTGATCAGTTACTCTTCAGCCAGCAAAGTGATTAGAATAGAATAGAAATCTTTTATTAAGGACACCAAAATACAAATAAATACAAAGAATACAAACAAAATATTATCTTATCCCTAAAAGGTGACCACTCAGGTAATGATTATGATATATGAATATATCATAACCCTGATCTTATGTGATCCCTCACTATAAACTAAAAAAAAAATCTAACTACATACGAAATTGTTGTTGGGGAGTTACGCGTCTAAAGAATACAAATCGAACTACTTAATATAAACAATAAAGAGCAAAAAAAAAGGTACTACTAAACCAGAGTGACATATTCAATATATAATAACAACATAATAAAAACATCAACATATAACCTCTAATATTAACATTATCTTTCCATACAAACAGTGTGAAAATTTTAAATTAAGATAGCGCGTGTGAATTACATATTATATTGTATATTTAATAAATTGTTCACTTCCTGTGTATTGACAACCATGGTAAACACTCAGCACTCAGGAGAATTACCTCGTCGTCGCCGCCACTATATAGATTAGAAGCCGATCAGTTGAGCCTTTCCATTACATATTTATATAATATTCCTATATACCTACTATTTTAGTGTAGTGTTGTGGTTACATAATTGTTATTTAGTTTTTTATTTAAAGCCACATACCACCTATTAGTTCTCTCTATTTAAAGCCACATACCACCTATTAGTCTCAATCAAATAGCCTTTATATTTTATTTTAAAACTACGAATTGATTTCAGAGCTCTCATGGGCGGCGGCAGATCGTTCCAGCATTTAGTGGGAGCGTGTCTGAAACTACCCCGGAATGCTTCAGTATGATGTAATTGCGTAAGGAGTAGGTGTGAGGATCCCCTGGTTGTAAGACTCAGCTGCTTATCTTTAGCCCAATGCAGTTTACTAAATAGGTACGGTGGAGATTGATATTTGACGACACCAAATAAAAGAGTGGCGAGATGGAGATGCCTGCGGCGCTTTATTATATTATTACGTCGAAAGTCAATCGGTGCTAGTCAGATCCAGTGTGGATCTGGTATACCTAACAAAGCTAAGTATATTTGCTTATATAAATGATAATTGCCGAATATTACATTGTAATAGTACTTTGCAAGTACTTAACTATAATTTGATAATGTTAATGTCGATGATAAAATACTATGTTGTGCGGTATAGCTATAATATTACATTGTGACATGCTATGCTACATTATATTAGAATAATGTTAAATAAGATTACCATGCTTAATAAAGAATGTACTTTGTATAACCTGACCACTACAAAGTACATTACAATTATGTATCTTCTTAATTTAAAAAAGTAGTTAAGGAACGCTTGTGTGGTAAGGGATATTACAAAGTAATAGATTTTATGACAGACAGTAGCCTGGGAGGAGGGTACTATTCCCAAGGTGTGGTACCTTGGGAATAGTACCCTCCTCCCAGGCTACTTCTATACAAAATAAATGTAAATTATATTTTTTTAATGTATATAAATGAAGAATGTATAATGAAGAAATGAATGAGGCCCGCTGAGTTTGTTTCGCCGGTTCTTCTCAGGACAGGGCTAGGGTTGAACCGGTGGTAGATGGAAATTTTTGACGTTCAAAAAGCAATTTTTCAAATTCTATTTTGAATAAAAATATTTTGATTTTGATTTTAATATTGTTATATTACTTATGTTTGGATGTTTAGATTGTTAATAATATCATAATTAAGGGATTCTGATATCCTTTTTACCTGTTGCAACTTTCGGTTACTTGAATTGTATATTTGATATTAAGCACACTCACATGGTGGTGTGTGCCTAGCTACTGTATTGGGTGTCCGCCAGTTTTGTTGCCAGTTCTTTCTGGTCAGGGCTAGGGTTGGAACTGGTGGTAAAGATTGAGAAATATTAAAAGTAAAGGTCAGTTGCTTAATCAAGGCATTTTCATTAAAACCTTTTAGAACTACTGAGTTGTATCTTTTATAAAACCCACATATACCTGACAACATACATATAACGCCCACATATATAAGATATAACACATGCATCCGAATTGCGCCGGCATGATCGGGGAGGTACCTCTCGTTTACACGATACCGGCGTTAAATGAAAGCTGTGCTGTCGCGTTTCGTGCGGTGTGTAAGAACTAAGTAGCCGGTGGCCTGAGGAGGAAGGAGGGCAACGCATCTGTATACTCTAATGCGGATGTCTGTGGGCGTCATTAGTCATGAAAATAGTTTCAACTGCTCGTTTGCATCCAGACACTAATAAAAAAATATCTTAACATCCTACTAGTTCGCAATTCAAGCAACTCATACTAATTGTATTTTTATCTATATTCTGAACAACAAAGCGAGTTGTAAATGTCTTGTAAACATGCCCTTTGTAACCAAAACAAATGCGCAATAATTTTTTCGTGAATGTACAAGAGCCATTACCTACATTATGATAACGATAATGACACTATTGTAAATGCATTTTTTCGGGGCTCATTGTCATACTATTATGATAAGACGACCTACTATATGACAACATTTTGTATAATGTTAGGTATATCTTTGAATAAAAACTAGAATTAATGAAAGTCATTTGGCCCAAGGTCTTTTAATGTTATCGTAAGTAGGATTGTTCTAGAATCTAGAGGCAGTAGGTACAGCCTTCCTCAGACGCCAGCGTAAGCCCAAATACCTTTCTCATATGGAACTGGTGTCATATAGCGAGTAGGGCCCAGTCGCGTTTTATGTGGATTGTAAGTTTCAAATTCCGCTATAGAGTGGCTAGCTGGAAAAAGGACACAGGTTGCGACCGGAAGGGGGCCCCGGTGAGAGGGATTTTATTGATTTATTTACTCCATGTCGTGTGAGAGGGCCCCATCGGTTGAGTTTTGTGTTGCAGCTGAATTGGGCCGGAGCGGTAACATGGCATCGGCGGCGTAGTGAGGTGAGCTGCCGCATATCGGTGTGGAAGAATTGGTCCATGGGAGGAGGAAGAAGGACAGCCGGCAACACATCTGTATAACTGCAGATATCTATGGGCGTCGGTAGTCATCAAAAGGTCAGACTTCGATCGGCGCCCCTATACTATAAAAAATATAATGAATTTGCCACAGAACGCGAGTCGCGGCAGATTTGTGAAATGGACGTATGTCTATGGGACGTTGTTTACCATCAGGTATCCAATATTACCCGCTTGTCGTCTAGGCCATCAGAAAACTTTGTCTTTTATATAGTCTGTATTTACACTTGTGAAGGTAAAATTTGTATAAAAAGAAGAGAAAACTATGGACATTTTATTCACATCTCAATATCTTCGCTATACATTAATATTAACATATATTACAGTACACGATATGTGAACCTACAGTTATTGCTCCTATCCTTATTATTATTGTGGTCATGTAACATTTCATTTGAATTACGAGTACGATGTAGACCAGAATAAAACGTACTCGTGTGTTTGCGCGTGTCATTCATTATATTAAAGCTACGAGGAAACATTAATAATAATACTTTTGAAAATCTAACATACTTTTTCCAAGGGCACGTAGGGATGAGCTCATGGTCACAGCATCTCTTTGAGAATATTAATGAACGAATCATTATATTTTTTTATCTAAATTGTGCTATCGGTACTAATTAATTTAAGAATTTTTTACGCAGTAAGTGGTTTTTATATATAATATCTACCTATTAGTTTTTCATAAAATTCTATGAAAAATAAGTTGGTACCTACATATAGTTGACAATTTATTTAAAGTAAACCTTTTATACCGACCGCGATACATAAATGATATACCTACCTGACCCTGTACGGTGCAATATACTCAATCCCTCACCCGTTACGCCCATGTTGCATTGCTACGTTAACATCGCCTGCCTCAGCTGGCTTTGTAGTATGCATTTTTGTACAGTTCATCAAAATTAAATGTATAAGTTTCGCTTGCATCATGGTTTAATAAAACCATACCGTTGCTTTTTATCTTAAATCTATTTTTCTAACAATTAAACTATTTATACATTTTTCAGTGTTGGCAGCGTATTTCGTACTTTCACTAAGAATTAATTATTATTAGACACAATTTACAGATTTTTTAACGTTACTCGCTCCCGATGTACAGTCAACATCAATAAACTTAGGTGCCCATTAAATCTAAACGTCTCAAATATAAATATGGGTAATAAATTTCACAAATATCAAACCACAAACGAGACCAGATAAGACAGACGCGGATCTGCTAAAGCAGACCCTTTTTTATGACTGTTAATTTTGGGTAGTGAAGTATTTTTTACAAAGGTAATAAGGTGGGTGGACCATGAAAGGCCATGCTCCTTTGAAGGCCAACTATTAAAAAATCGTAGTTATTGACATGTGAAGACATATTCCTTCTACTACGTATTAAGATCCATCAAAGTCGAGTCCACAAACGTGGCGACAAGGCGATGGCGCCGCTATTGTAGCTGTGCGATGTTACGTTTCGTAGACTGCGTCCGTCAATGTTACAATTGTAATTCCCGCGCATAGCAAAACGTAGATTTTTAGCCAATTATCTATTATTATCTCATATTTTTTATTGTTAATTGACCTAGAAGGATATGTTTATGGTGCTAAAAGAAAAAAAACATAGTTTTGCCCCAATTTAAGTATATTTATAGTAAAAATAGTGTTCTTAGGAAAGCCAGCAGTCCCTTATAAGGCCAATCAAAATTTTACGGTTGGCCTTGCTAGGGTACATGGGCATTACAAGGAACATTTACAAACTATGAACATATTAACAATTTCTCTTTAGTTATAAAATTATTATTTTAGTCTGTAGTTTCTATTAATTTATTATAATTAATAATAAAAAGTCGTAATTGTTAGTTTAGCTGATTTGGGAACATTTTGGCCTTACAAAGAACGGACCCATAAGAAGGCCATTTTAGGTAAAAAAAAAACTTTTAATTTCATTATAAAACGCGTTGGGAAGTTATTTAATGCCAATATAATACTCATTATTAATATTTTTAAGTAATTTCCATCAATATATTCTTAGTTATACAATGGTGTTCAAGTAATGTTCGTTGAGTTTTTATAGATGATAAAAATATACTGAGCATTTAATGTTTCGCTTAAGCGATAGAGCTTATTAAGTTATTTTAGTAAAAGCGGATATATTTTTTGTTACACCTCTAATTTTAAGTTTAACAACTGATGTATAATATTGGCCTTGTTTAGAGCCGTGTTTCTTGCAAGGCCATTTGGAAGAGCTTTATAAAACTTGGGTTTAATAAATAAAGTGATTAAATTTAGGTAAAAAGAAGTGATTTGTATGGTGCATAATAAAACAAAGTACAACCTAATAACTTGTTTCCTTCATTTATCCAGTAAATAAACGAATAAAAAGCATTTACTCGTTAGAGTGGCCATCCATGGTCCACCCACCTTATAATAAATTTATATCCACTGTACATATCTATATTGCTTTATTACATTAGATTACCATACCACAGAATTTGTATAATACCATTCTATGATAAAAAGATTAGAAACAGACATTGGTTTATGTACATTTGAAAAATATGCCTACGTAATTTTGACGCTTTGAATGTTTACAATATTTATTTATAGAGTGTTATGTAACTATTCATGGAACATTTCATGGAGTAGATGAGTAGGATTATGTAATAGGATGTGCACATATCTGCTGCTGACTGTACATCGTAGTGTAAACTTCGTACGTCCAATGTAAAAGTTGTAAAAAACAATTTCACAAAATCTTGTATACTGTAAATAAGCGTCAAATATGAAGGCTTTCCCTTATTTATTTTACTTATTGTTATTCCGTAGTTATTCACTATTGTATGTCACTGTGTTTGTCTTTTCTATGTGGTGTTATATTACCTTAATAATTAAGAGAAATATAATTAGAGAGAAATACATAAACAAAAACTGTTCAAAAACTCGTATATGATAAAATACATAGGAAAATAATGCTACATGTTGAAAAAACTAGGTACTTATAGTAGTCAAAAGTAAGGGTACAGGTATCTTAAAACTGAAAACAGAAAGTATGAGTTTATGGACCATAAACTCATACCTATTATACAATAAATAACTCATACTTAGTAAGTTCCAGAATAAGGGTTTTGTAAAAAAAAATACACAAAAAGATAACACATATAATATATATATATATAAATGAGAATACTAATTCTCATCTATACCTACCTATTATTCTCTATGACTAGATTTGAGATCAATTCGAAAGCCAATTCCAATTCTTAACTACCACCTTCATATGTTTAACCTAATTCATAAATTAATTAGTAAATAGGTATACAATATACTAAAACCTACGTAAAAATTTACAAAAACACCTCATATATTATTCGCAATATTTTCGATGAATTAACTTTTTTTTAAGAATGACAGCAAATATATTTTTTATTCATTAAATCAATTACTTAATGTTATTTTTTAAATTTTCTTACACGATTATTTATTTAAGTACGAATTAT
>LUGF01024134.1:33312-57733 GCA_001625245.1 Calycopis cecrops
TCCTTGCTTACCTATGAAAAGTGATCCTCTGGCCTTTTTTATGTGATACACTATTGTTTCCACAGCTTTTTATTACACACGACGGCATCTCGAAATACGTGTATTTTCTAAAAATTGTCAAACATGACAACGTCACCGGCATACTATGGTACAAAGTCAGCTTACTCCGGGATTCTAGTTGTTGTATGAAGAGACTCCGTCCGCCTTTTTTTTAACGTCCTTGGATTCAAGAGGAAGGTTTATATATATAATAAGTTCATTTTTGAAGTCCGAAATCCGCGCGGGTGAAGCTGCGGAGGGAAGCTAGTATGTTATAAATAGAAATGATCCCTAATCGAGATGACATTAGATATCACTTCTTTACACGGTATTGATGCGAAAGGCTTTAAATAAAATCACATATACTAACCTCTTTATTAATAAACATAGAATAACTTTATTCAAGTATTGTCTGTGTAATAAACTGACATCTGTCAAATTCCATATTAAAAAACATATAAAAAGTATGGAATTTCACAGATGTCAGTTTATTACTAGTTTAATACTTGAATAAAGTTATTCCATGTTTATTAATAAGGGGGTATGTGTTTACTGTTGATCCGACACTATTAAAAATATACGAGAAATATACGAGAATACTTTTACAAAGAAATTAAATAGCTTAATAATAATTAAGTAAAAATGTAAACATCCTTTGGACTGAGCTGCCGTGACCTGTGTGTCGTAACGGCGATGTCGCATTAGCTGTATACAGCGCATCGGTCGGGTTTGATGCAGGCGATAAGGCTACATAACATATGGATATACATGGTAAATGTGGATTACATATGGCAAATTAAAGGGGATTTAATGTTATGATATCTAGAGGACATTAAAAACGATCACATAATCGAAGTCCTTTGTGCCCACTAAGGGCTCTAAGAATAAACAAATAAACACAACCAAAGGTTAAGCCTATGAGTTGCCGTCTTTCAGTTTGTCTCCTTCACACGTACGCTAGACCCAAATCAGTTTCATTGCAGTACTGACATTACTTCTTGCATTATTATAATTATTTTTGTAAGCTTTGCGGGTTAAGTCTGGTTCATGTGACGTACCATTAAAATATTCAGAGGTCGAGTTAAACTAACAGAACTTTAACTTATTTTATGATATTTGCATTGATATTTTTACAATGTACGACGCGATATAGATATGTATCTGCTAGCAAATCTACCTCCTCGAATTTATTGAAATATAAAAATTATTTTTCCATAAATATTTACGATATCCGCCAACATATGTAGATGTCTTGCGAACCCATTGCCGACCTTAAATGAAATTTTACGCTCTTTTCTTGAGAATCCTTAAATAGTATCCGAAATAACGACTAAAGCAGCTGGTTCCATAGTAGTTGTACGTAGAAGAAATGGCTTTTGCCTGCACAATTGTGGATTTATAACATCTAGGTGGCGGGCGTCCAAATTTGAATGTTGTCCGAAGATGAGACTCTGCTACTGGTGTTAAGCCAAACAATTCCTCGAAAAACTTTCCATTAAATGTACTGTAATAGATGCAGAGGGATCCGACAACAATCGAGCTGCTCAGAAGTAACATGATCTTAATGATTCGAGTTGGTCATGTTGTATACGATGGATGGATGAAGCAGACACTGGGGCCCCTGCCCTGGCCTGGCTCTGGTGGGAGCAGTACTCCATACCCGGTAAAAATACAAGCCGTTGACATTCAAGTCTAGGTGGATTTTGCTCCAAGTAATGATGATACATTGAACAATTGACTGTCCAATATTAAACAAAATATATTCTACTAGGTTCCGCCTGCAGCTTCGCCCGCGTGGATTTCGGACATTCGAAAATAAAGTTATAATACATATAAACCTTCCTCGTGAATCACTCTATTTATTAAAAAAACTCCACCAAAATAGGTTGTGTAATTTTAAAGATACAGGCGGCGGAAAGCGACTTTGTTTTATACTATGCAGTGATATCGCGTCCAGGACCTTAATTAGGCGTGAGGCGTCATTGCAACGTCTACATGTCGTGTAAAACCGGGTGGCCGTGCGCCCCTTACGCAGATAAGCCATTAACCTAACCTTTTCAATCTAACTTTTATAGCATAGCATAAATTTTGAAAACGACATAATTCGACGGTAGCAATTAACAAAGTCGGATCTGCATTTTTGTGATTTTATTTACATTAAAGGTTTTAAAAAATGTTCTCTCATATTATTACTTACTCAAATATTGAATTACTAATCTCGAACTTGAAAAAAGAAAGACGGTTGATTTGAGCATTTTTCACGAATAGGTATTAATATGTGTAACTGCTAATATCTACGTACTCTTATTTGTTTTCCTAATACAATTAATTACCAACTGTAACAATATATTTCTACCACATATACGAACTATTTGTTTTTTATTTTTATGTGCATTTGTTTATATTATAAAACTAACTCGGCCCCGCAGTTTCACCCGCACTACTGTTCGCATCATCACATTCTGCGCACGATAAGTCGTACCGTGCGGTGTAAGAGGTTTCTAAAACAGATTTCATGGTGGCTTTGTCGAAACACAATAGAATAAATTTGTGTGCATTTAATTTTCAAAATAGTTTGGATATTGGCACTTGAGCGTATTCTCGGATAGCGGAATCCTTCTGAACTTAATTTTAACTCTACTTGAGTCTGGAGCACAAGCCGAGTGCCAAACCGAGCCGGAAACCGGTGACGAGGAAATATAACCGTCCTTAACCCACATCCACTAAAGTGAAAAACTTTGCTTCAAAATTATAATTTTCATTCAAAATTTTTATACATATACAATTCTCGTATCACGATGTTAGTTACCATACTCCTCCGATTGTCATGAAATTTTGTGTGCATACCGGGTAGGTCTGAGAAACGGCCAACATCTATTTTCAACGAGAATACCATTCCTGATTGGCAGCTGGTTCCACAATGATGTTGTGCCTGTGCACAAGAAATTGCACCTGAAGCTCACGGTTGTGACCATCGCGCCGGTGATAAGGTAAGTTGTTTTAGCAAGATGCAATTCCGTGCTGCACTGCATTCCAAATGGATCGTCACACCGGGTTTCACATGCGGTTTGTGAATTCGTTTTTTTGCATTTGAATTGCATTAGAAGTGGCCTGTATGGAGAACGCATTGTCCCGTGGTAAATGGATGCTATATAAAATTTTCAAGAGATCATTCTGTGCCAAGCTCAGCCAATAGGCGAATTTAAACAGGTATAACATACAACTGGACATTTTTTTAAATTTGTTCTCATTAAGCTTAAACTTGTATAGATAGAGATAGATAGCGCTAACATTTCAGGAGTAAACTAGACCGTACTGATTTTAGAAATGCAGCATACACGCTAACTAGCGGTAAAGTGCATAAAATATAATGCGTTATAAATCACATTTCAATACAATGTGGTGGATACAAATCGATAGTACAAATAAACCTCTTGGGTGGAGTGCACTTTATCTCCACTTGACTGGCAACATGGCGGCGCGGCAGCGAGGCAGGTGATATCTGGCGGGGCAGCGACATCAGCAGAGTTACTCACATCGCTCATGAATTTTTTTTAATTGTAAAAGGGGGATATACGAGCAGTCGGAGCCATTTTCATGACTACCGACGCCCATTGACATGTGCATACTGTTCAGACGCGTGGACCTACATGGATCGCCGGCTACTTACCTACACACCGCACGAAACGCGACAGGACAGCTGTGATTTGACGCTGGTGTCGTGTAAGCGAGAGGTACCCTCCCCCCCAGTCATGTCGGCTTAATTCCGCTGCATGTATGCATACAGCGTGGCACTACCTCTTACAAAAGTCATCGCAGTCATTCACATCAATCATGCCAGTAATATTATCAAATTTAGTTTGGATTTGTTTTCATTTAGACATTTATATTCGACCCACCCGGGCTCCGTGAGGGCGCCGGGCGTGTAAGCGAGTTATTGGAGTCCGAGGATATTGAGATGAATGTTTGAAATATTCTCATATCTATCAAAAATGCACAACCAAAATTTCTTGAAGACTGGTATCAAATACCTTGACATAAGGTTTTATAAGTTTTAATTTATGACAATTTTACATGAATTTTCTTTATTACTGCTTTTTTTATAGTACCTACGGGGAGCAAACGAGCAGTCGGAGATGTCAACGAGATAATGGTGATTTCCGACACCCACAGACATCTGCAACACCAGTTGTTTTGCAGTTGCGTTGCCGGTCAGATGAGAGTAGGCTCTTTTCTAGAAGATCCCTAAGTCACATCGGTCCGGAAATACCGAGGGCGGCAGCTGATTCCACAAAGAAGTTGTGCGCGGGGTGAAATTGCGTTTAAAGCACACAGTGGTGTACTTCGAAACATCTAGATAATGTCGGTGGAAATTTGATATATTGATTATAATTAAGAAATTCAGCTTAGTCCGAACAATTCCTCGAAACACTCGCACGGAAAATACGGTAGAATATGCACAGCGAATTGACATCTCTCCGTAGGGCAAGTGTATCAAGCTTCCTGGTAAGTATTTGGTCGTCCACGATTTGAGTTGCGCGACGTCTGACGCCGTCAAATGGTTATAAGCTGGTATTGAGATGCGTCTGACCAGAGATCCTAGCCCGTCTGCTATGTTAGCTTAGCTCTGACTAACCGCCAATGCTACCCCCTTCGATTCAACTGTTTCCGCCCATTGGTGAGTGAGGTAAGTTGTGGAGTGGCAATTGATAATGGATTCCATGATTTTAGAAAACAGGGGGGCTATAGCTATAGTTCGGAAGTTGGACGGATCTGAGCGGTTTTCTATTTTAGGTATTGGATGCAGCGAAGCAATCTTCCATGCTTTTGGGATGACGTCAAGTGAATAAGGAAAAGACGCGCTAAGACCAGAGCCAACTCAGGAGCACAAGTCTTCAGCACAATCGGTGGAATTCCATCGTAAGTAAGTACATTTGTAGCTAAAACTGCTATAGTTTTATATTCATATAAAATCTCGTTTTCTAATTGATGTTTTTAATATAACGCGAAGAAACTGCGAAGCGAGCTAGAGATATAGGAAAATCTTTTTCTTTTTGAGTCAATAATGGATCAAGGACTCTAATAGTCAGTGCGACACAATTCTTCAGAGGCATATTAAGGTAAGTACGTGACACAAAAAGCCTTCCAAAAAGGCTTCCTCAACTAGAAGGTTACTCTTATCGGACTCTGCAAGCCATATTTAATAATAAGTTCGTTAAGTAACAAAGAGACATGACATTGGAATTATTTTAATTGATGCAAAAAAGTCGAGCGCGTCTCGTCTGCAACGCTTTGACTAACTGCGAGTAATGCTCAACCCATTTAGACACGGGACTTGTTGGCGGAGTCTTTATTACATCCACAAAATGAAAGAGGTAACCTATCCTGCTATGGCCTTAACATTCTGATGTTATCTTAATATAGTGGAATTTTACTTTTAGACCATTTCAGACGACCAGCTATACGAACTCGACGAAGTCTCGTACTTGAAGACTTAAACTATGTTGACACGGTCACCAATAGATGCGGTTATTTTGCTAAAGACGACCTATGATACTATGGGTCATATAATATGTCAGCCTATCTACTCCTATTTTCCTGTGCCAAAAAAATAAGGATATTGAAGTATGAAGTAGGTATTCGGTACAAGACATTTAAGTAACAAATAAAGCTTCAAATTGACTACATTTAACAGAGGCCTGCGAAACCGGCCCTTACAATAAGCCAGGCCCTTTTAAGATTTATTTCTCTGCCTCAGGCTCGCCTCGACACGGCGTTACTGCGACCGATGCTCAATGGTGTTGCTAATTAATTCCGCTCCACCGATTAGCATGTAGCAGGGCACATGCGCGCACCACTACAGCGGCACCTCGCATGTAGCATGTAGCACCACTACAGTCGCACCTCGCATTTCAAGGTACGTTGATAAGATATCACCACTTTAAAGTTTTATTTAAACGTCAATACACTCTGCCAGCGCCGAGTCCGCCGCCGGTCGTCGTCTAATATGTACAGAGTTGTATTGTTTGTATTCGCCGTGTCAGCGCAGGCGCAGGTGACCCTGCCCGGCGTGTGCGACACGACCTCCACAGCTAACATGCCGTTTCTAAATCTGACGGTGAGTCAAATCCTATACGGGCTGTCCTTGGTGCCATAATACAAGTATGTATGTAGTAGTACTAAGAAGACCTTGCAACAGTGCGTACATGTCTATGTATCAAGTTATTCGGATCCATTTTTAAGCTTATTCTAAAGAGAACCTCCCATTAGAATAACTATTACCTATATTTATTATTTGCCGTAATTTAAGTTGTTATAGTTATTATTAATTCGACAGATTTGTTTGTCTATTAAGTAGTCTTAACTGGGTAAAACTTGGAAGTTGGTCCCATTGTCACAAACTATGATCTGATTCTAGAAAAAACGAATAGGTATAACACAATGCATACCTATATGTGCGGTATGTTAAAGGCTAATCTACTGTTAAACCTAAGTCCAATATTACAATTAAATATTAAAAGTTAAGTCAATTTTAATCCTCATTTTATGCTGCTGTTCTTAATTACAGCATGTCAGCAAATGGAATGAAATAGAAAGAACCCCCAACAACATCGAGAGCGGCCAGTGCGCGACCATCAGCGTGCTGGTTCACAACGCGACTGCTTCTTCGTACCTCGTCTCCCAGAGGGAGGTGGTGAACAAGACCGCCGTCTACAACAACGGGACTGTCATCAGTTTAATTAATGGGGAAATTGCCACTGTCAACTTTACAGGTACGTCGCACGCGTTATTAGAATTAAAACCTATTTCAAGGCAACTTAGTAGGAAAATATGAGGGTAAATAAAACATACATAAACCAAGTCCTCTATTTTTAGCCGCTGGGATCTATTTAGTGTTTATTTTTCGTGAAAATCTTTATATATTTAAAATAAAGCTGCTGAAATGGATGATAATATATGTAGGTACCGCTGTTGTACAGCGTCTTTTAAATTGAAGCAGAATGTGCTCACTCTTGTTATTGTTATTCTTAGTGAAACAACAAAACTTGTAGAAATATAAGGTGCATACAAATTAATATCATCAATAAAAAAATCAAGTTTCCTGATGAAAAGCTTTCGGAAGTAGAAGTCATTTGGATATTTACCCCTGGCTATGGTTATTATTTATTATACCATTCCAAAATTAACAATTCTAATAATTTTATAACTTTCGTAGTTGTTATGTAAAGTATGTATGTATGATTGTTCTTCTTTCACGTAAAAACTATCCAAGCAATTTGTTTGAAATTTGGCACATTTCGTGTACCTATCATAAAAAGATGGTTCTGATTTAACGATCTGGAATAAAGCAAGAATACGAATTTTTGCCCTAAAGAAGTGAATGGCACATACCCACACACAATATGTTCTCCGCGAGTCGCGAGATTTTTGAACAATATTTTCGTTTCTTGTAATATATTAATTGATGTACACAGTGCAGTAGAAGTGATTATATTTATTTATTTGTTGGGTATAATATACCCAATAATAAATATATACAATACTAGCTGCGCCCCGCGGTTTCACCCGCGTAACTTTCGATCCCGTGGGAATATCGGGATGAAAAATAGATGTTGGCCGATTCTCAGGCTTGCTTAATATGCTCACAAAATTTCATGAGAATCGGTCGAGCCGTTTCGGAGGAGTAGGCAACGAAAACTGTGACACGAGAATTTTATATATTAGATAATAAATTGGTATATTGTATATATGTATTATTTAGGGGTATTTTTTTAAATGTTACAGCCTTCCAGATTAATTTAAGAATATTAAAATCGGACTTCACGAACTATGCCGTAATCTACAGTTGTGAAAATGTGGGAAATAATACAAAACAAGGTCAGTGACGTTTTTTTCCTAGTGTATGTGGGCAACGAAGCCGTTTCACCTTCCTCCCCTCCTCCCCTCCTCCCCTCCAATCTACCGCCAGAAAGTCTTTAACTGTAAGAAACGAGACAACATAGCTTTCACTTTGCGACCGCGTAAGAAGTATTTGAGGAGAGGTGCCTCCGGTCATGCCCACGCAATTCGGATACAAAGCAGCACGACGTTGGCTCTTACCGTGAACGTCAGTAATATCAACACTTAGCGCAATACCAACTTAGCCTCTTAGGCCGCCTGTACGCGCCAGGATCCCTCCAGTGACGAGCTGGACTTGTCTTTCTCCTTTGGGACTGTCCGGCTGCCTCTGAACCCCGCCGTCTGAGGGATTTTTGAGGTCGCTGCCAGAAGAGGAGTTCTGCCTATCACTCCTTGAGAAGGCGCACGAAAACAGCGGCGCGCCTTCCTCCACGAGGTGACGGATACCCCCGCATCCATCACCCCGCCTCCGACCGTATCATGGTCGGCAGCGAGAGGCACGTGGCGCTCCCCAGCCATCGTTACAGCCGCAGTGGTGGCACTCTGTGGTCGCGGGGGGCCTGCTTTGATAACATGCCCAACTAACTTGTACAAATTAATATTCGTTCTAGTATTTGGTTGGAAATTAGCAAGAAACACAACTTTATCTTCGAGCGAAGTGACAGCCATCAACGAAGCCGTCAAAGCCTCGGACCTGCAGAACGTGTCGTGGGCGAGCGTCTCACACACGGAACAAGATTGTAAGATTAACTCTGCTGCCAGCGTCCAAGTTTCGTTCTTATTATTTGCCGTAGCTGTTTTATTGTGTACTGGCATGTCGAAGTAGTGTGTGTAATAGTTGAAGATTAGAAATAAATAAGTATTTATAAATATACACCAAGTTGTGTCTTTTAATTAACAAAACAGACCCCAATCTTGCAATATATTGTTTGAATTTGTGATGTGAATAAGTGGAGAATTAAAATTGTACCTATACCTAAATAAATATTACTATTTAAATAAAATAAAATTATTTTTGTCAATTGTTTAGTTTTATTTCATATCGTTGATTTTGTGGTAACCAAGTTGTTGCATTTTTAACAGGCTATAAGAGTTAAGGAGAAGTAGTTAATGATTTTAAAAGTCTGTGTTAATGACATTCGATGTTCAAAAAAAATGCACAAACGATTTTAATATATCAACCGATTCCCCTAGAACGTAAGTCTGTCATAATGTAGTAAAGTGTTTAGGTCATCCGACATCCATACCACATACGCACTTCTAGTTTCAATTTGTTTTGTACAATTACGTCCTACTGTAGGTATATTTGTGTCCCATAGATATCTGATCAAACCCCGATAACTAAGTTTTATAACGAGCCCCTGTACGGACGGTAATGACATTTGGGACGACATGAACCTCTCGAGCTCATTACTTCACCCCAACGGCACTCAGATGAGTCAGTGTCGCAATAACGACCACTCACCGACGATAAGGAACTCTCAAGTGGTCATTTATCTTCCATTTGTTATAATTATTGAAGTGTTTAGTGGAATTGCAGAATAAAGTAAACCTCTCGAATTCTATGATAGTAATAATTTCTTTATCGTCTTCTATCATCGTCATCATCAATGTCAGTCATCCCTTTACCAGAGTACAGCGTAGCCATGAAGGGAATATGATTTTAGCAGCTCATGTACCCCACGTATCTTTTTTTATTTCGCGGGAAAATGCATTTAGGCGCCGCCATCGTCCCAGGGTAGGGATCTCCGACAGTTGTGTGGGGCTCGCGTAGTAGCTACTAAAGCCCCATCGGCCGCCTGTTCTGAAGTGCCCCGGATATGTTCGCGACAGGACTCCCTCGGACTGTCCCTCGTAAAGGACCGGACTCCTCTAAAAGGGGGGCTGATCCGACTATGTATAATAATGCTAATGACGTTTTGTGTCCATTTGATTGGAATGAGAATATTGAGTAGGTACCTACACTATACACGTTTGTCCCGATATTTTTGAAACAATACCTACGCGGCCCAAATCGTGGAAAATGAAAATGAGAAAGTTTTTATTTAAAATAGAATTATAAAAATTATTTTTCGAACGTCAACAATTACATATTATATCACCTGTCCAACTCTAGCCCCGTCCTGAGAAGAACCGGCGAAACAAACTCAGCGGGCCTCATGATGAGATGAAATAGGTACCTATAAAAGTAAAAAAAATATGAATATACAAAAACATTTGCATATTATAAATGATATATAATTTGTCAATTTACAATAATTATGGTACAGAAACCTTATAATATGCCATACCGCATAAACGCTCTTTAACAACTTTGTTTAAAATTTATTAATCGAAAGTTTTTGGACGCTTTATGGGATTCTATTGTAGAAGCGTATGTATTGCCTCCGAAAGGAATTCTTTTGATGGAGCGCAGTAATTCTACAATCTTGCACACACATAAAAAAGATTAAATTTCAATAAGGTTTAGATTTTATTTTATTTAGGGTTTGATACATTTTTATAAACATATATTTTTATGTGTTTATTAAGTTACATATTATGAGGATAGCGAGATAAACAAGTGAATTTCAACTGTTATCCTTTACTACTAGAAACTTCGCGGGTTTCATAAACACACATCATCACACACACATAAATATCATGTCACAAATTGCTTCCAACTCAGTTTAAATTCGTATTTCAATATTTCATCCAGATATTTGGAGGTGATCGATATTTAGGCGCGGAGCCGCCGCGCAGCTAATACCGCCCGGCTGGCATTAGCTACCATTAACTATTCAGGTGGAGGCTTTAAATCATTATATTTCGCGATTCAGATTCGGTGTTGAGCGGTAAGCGGCGACCGCCTGTGTTGAGAGGCGAGCGGCGAGCGGCGAGCGCCGGTGTTGAGCGGCGAGCGGCGAGCGGAAAGCTAGATATAGGAGGCTTTAGCGCGAACACTCAAGCCGGCCCCGTTAATGCACCTTTATTAATATATAATAATAATTATAATGCAGTTAAACAACTGAAAACAAACGTTTTGAATTTATTTTTCTTGATTATTGACATCATGTTCCATTTGTTGTCATTTTTTGCATCAGATACAAGCATGAGGGTTTGATTTGGCTCCCGGTCCATGTAGAGGAGTTGGAGCCATCAGACTGTCTCGTGCTCATGATATGAACAGGATTGTTCTGGAGCGCAGTTGTAAAAATTTGAATAAACACCTACAGGCGAGAGACAGAGAATATTACCAAAAAATTTTTTTGTTTGGTTTTTGTTTTCACCCCTGTAGCAACTCTTTTTTGTTTTGATTTGAATTTCAGGTTTGGTCATAAGAACTATAAAGTTCTGACTTGACACACCGACACTGCTAAGTCAGTGACGCACATGAAAGTCAGTATTTACAATCAAACAAATTTCTCTTAGTTTTTTCTACTCGTATCCTGAAAGTTCATTAGCTTATTGGCGACAGAGTCTAGCGGAAAAGGGGAGCGGCACGAGCGTGGTGGTGGCTAGTGTCCAGGTGCAACCGATCTGTGGGATCTCATCGTAATGAGAAAAGATTGCATTTTCGATTTTGCTACAAATAGCGGCGATATATATAGCAGCATAACAGGACCCGCAGGATCGGGCGAAAGTGTCCTTCGTCCACTGCCTCCAGGCCACTCAGCTGTAGCACAACTCACCAGTCTGATCATGACACATCGCCACTGTCACCACAGACCATCATTAGGCAAGCGCCGAGAAATCCCTGCGTCAGCAAACACGCGCCGACCTAAATAAATAACCGTAACCCTCCAGTTGCCGCCCCGCACGTAACGTTCTGTTGACGCAGAGAACTTTATGAATATAATATACTCCACGCCGCTGCTCTAGTGGCAGATGTTGATATTCAGATCCATTATTGCGTTTATTTTATTTTGCCTCCAAATTCTTATTCCAAGGTAGTTACTATAATAATAGAATTTAATATTTAAAATAATGTGCTGTTGGTGTTCCAAATTAAATAAATAAATAATAAGATGATATATCTGACCCTCTGGTGTTGTGGGCTCCCGCGGGCCCCGGCGATCATGGTGAGTACCATCGGGTGACACGTCAGCTTGTTTGTGTCATATACTGTAGTATAGAGGAAACTCTATACTCATATCAAATGAAACCTCTACGTTTGATATGTTTTTATTAAAAAAATATTAGTTCAAATTTGAATGATGGAACTAATATTTTTCTTGTCAGAAAAAAAAAGGATTATTCTACAAGATTATATATATACGGAGACAGGGTGAAAGAATGTCGAACTCTTAGCTAGGAATTAGATTTTATAATTCAAAGAAATGTGTTTTATGTAATATTAATTCATAAATAAACATATACATAATAGTATTACCATCTTTTAATATTTCACCCAGCTGGGATAGCATGAATAGGCAGTAATAATCTAGGGCCTTATAGGGTTTTACAGATTTTTAGGTAATGCTGCAAAAGCATGCTACGTCCCCGAAGTAGCTTGCAAGGCGTTACAATACCTACCAAATAAAGAAAAAAAGAAAATATAATAGCTCATAGGGTTGTAAGAAATGTAAATATAAAAATATCGTGTCACAATGTTTGTGGGTGAACTTCCTTGAATCTGCGAGACTGGATGAAATGACCTGCGCATGTATCGGCAGGACAATGAATAAGGCAGTAAAGTATACTGATGAATATAACTGTTTGCCGCGATACTTCCGCGGGCACTGAGCCTACGCGGGGGCACAGAGCCCAGAGGGGCACAGTTAGGGGCGAATTAGGTTAGGTAAGATTAAATGTTATATAAATAAATAACTTTACGGTTATAAAGGACGATTATGCTGTCGCTGGGGTTCGCCCGGGCTGGAAGCGGTAGAGGGCAACGCATGTGCTTATGTGAATGTCATTGGACGGTCCACAAACTGCGCCGATCGCTCGTTTGCTCCCAAAAGCTAAAATAAACTTAATTATGAAATAAAACAGCGTAAGACGTGAGCAATTTTAGACAATAAACCAAGTTAGGAAAAGAAAAGACGAGGTTTTTTGTTAATTTCCAAAACGGCGCAGCGCCCATGAAATATTCACTCTTCAGTGACAAGGCGTGGTGCTGGCGGATGGAGGGGTCACAATCGTCGGGGGGCGAGCACTTGGTAAATATATTACACGTCTCATGTCATCATCAGCCTATTGCAGTTCACTGTTGGATGGCGGCCTCTCCCATAGCACGCCACTGGCCTCGATCTTCGGCCAACCTTTCCCACTTTGCATCTTTCTTTCACTCCATTTAGTCACAGGGAGTCCTACATTACGTTTGCCGGTGCGCGGTCTCCACTCTTGAACCAGTCGACCCCAACGATCATCGGTTCTGCGGCAGATATGACCGTCCCACTGCCACTTCAGCTGGCTAATCCGAGTAGCTATGTCGGTTACCCTAGTTCTCTGGCGAATTACTTCGTTTTGGATTCGATCCCTCAGATCAACACCGAGCGGTGCTCTCTCCATAGCGCGCTGAGCAACTTTGAACACGTCTCATGTACGAAATTATAATATATGTGTAGTTGTATATGCTTATAAGGTGTTGCCATTGATGTTGTACAGCAGAATGTAGCCGCGGCGACTAGGGATGGTTGGTAATATTATCTATTAATAAATACTACTTTTTAACTTTTTTAGCTTGGCATATAAAAAAAAATGATGTTTGCGAGTAGCCGCTGGCCCCTCGAGGAGACGGGGTATATAATGGTTGTCATAACCTCCAAGCTGGTGTTAGTAGGCATCGGCGTTAGCACGAAAAGTCACAGATACCTCGTTTGCCTCCTCGACTGGGTAAAAACCTTTAACTTCCTTATGAATGTTATCGCGTGTGACATAAGTACCATCGCAACGGCTATCGTGTTGACACGCCGTAAGTCCCCGAATGGCGGCTGTAAAGTGAGTCACGTGCGCGTCACGTTTTATGCTCCAATACTCGTCAAGTAATAAAAGCCTATAAAGACGCGTCTACACTGTGCCAGACGAGCGTGGACTGCGTGGTGCAAGTTGTAGGTACGGGCTGGTCCTACATGTGGAACATAGTAGAACTGTTACACTGCATTTTATGGATACGTAGAAAATGTTTAATGTTCCAAAAAAATAAAGTTTATCACCAAAGTATTTCAGGCTTTATTTTGTATTCGAACACGTTTGAGATCTTCGTCTGAATTTTGCATCTAATTTTATCATCACCATAATCGACATTAAGACGTCGGCATATTCCAACGGTCAACACGACCGGAAGCTATTTTTATTTTATTATTTACTAGCTGTGCTCCGCGGTTTCACCCGCGTACATTTCGATCCCGTAAAAAATCATCCCATGGCGTTCCATAGAAACATTTTTTTCGGGATAAAAATATCCTATGTTTTAATCCCTGTTGCTCTCTATGTGTGTGCCAAATTTCATGAAAATCGGTTCAGCAGTTTTTTCGTGAAGGAGTAACAAACAAACAAAGATACAAACTTTCACATTTATAATATTAATAGGATTTGCATTCACTAACGACATAGTGAACACTAATTTCAGTCTATTATTCTGGATATCATCATATTAATTAACATAATACTAACATCAATACACTGCACCAACCCGCATGGAAACATAAAGTTTGAGTGCTTTTATGATGCTTAAAGTTTCCTCAGCACCAACTGTCTACAGAAGCAGTGCACGTAATACGCCAATTAGTGAACAGGTTTGTTTACAAATCGCGAGATGGAAGTTGCACGCGAAAATCAAATAAACCGCTGGCGCAGCGGAGACGTGGCTGAAGTTGGGAGGAAACTCGATCGTCGGGGCGTGTGGCCGAGCTGCAAGAAGGTCAATGGTATGTTGACAGTAGGTTGGTAATAGTTTTGAGATTAGGTGTTATGGCCAATGTTCTAGCTCAGTTAATTCTAGACTACAAACATGATACGGAACATGCCGAACCAATGCATATCCAGGCCCCATCCACTCATGCGGTTGTGACAGTGCGACAGACGGGTTAAAAATATCTGCCACAATCGGAAAATATACCTCCATATATAAAAATAGCAAGTGACAGTTGCCACCTGCCTGTACAGAGTCGGGATGTTGATGATGTTCAAGAAAATGCACAATGTAATAATGTTCAATACCTTTTTTAAGTGACACACCTTTTTTGCACACGGCTTTAGGACGTGTACAATGTAATACCTTTTTTACAATACCATTTAATTCAGCGTTACTAATGCAATGTCTGGTAATGGCTTGTGATCTCAAGGGGTGTTTAGTCTCTAATCGTGAGGTTCTGGGTTCGTATCCCAAGTTTGACCAAAAGTGTCCTTTGGATTTTTCAATTCTTTGTTACAAATTCGAAGTCAGGTGTTTCACCCCGTTCATAGTTGAATACGTTACGCATCAGTATTGTGTGAGTATAATTGTCCCGCCCAGGTGGCTAGTCCTTCCGTGAGTTTACACGTAACCGCAGGGTTTGAAAATGACAATTTTTACGGACATACAAGTCGAAACACGACGTCCTTATTTGACAACAATCCGTACTGTAGTGTCAGAAAAAAAAACATTTCATAATATTTAAAGCTAGCTGACTAGTTTTCGGACCAGGGAGGAGTGGGCGGTGGGAAGGAGTCATCAGAGAAGCGAACTGGACGTCTCAGTGCAGGTCTCCTGCCTACTACGCACTACTTTTCTCTACTATACGAGAGTCTTAGTCCAGCTAGGTAAACAATTCCAGCCTTTTTTTTTTTTATGGTAAAGAGGGACGAACGAGCAGTCGGAGCCATTTTCAGGACTACCGACGCCCACATACAACCGTATAGAGACTATACAAATGCGCTGCCCTCCTTTCTCCTCCCACCTCCATGGGCCACCAGCTACTTACACACCGCACGAAACGCGACAGCACAGCTGACACTTTACGCCGGTCTTGTGTAAGCGAGAGGTACCTCCCCGGTCGTGCCGGCCCAATTCGACTGCATGCAAGCATGAGTGTGGCACTACCTCTTACTAAAAGCCTGTCGCCGCAGTGACCCTACTATTATTATATCTGAGATCAAGTCAACCTTCAAAGCGGTTTAGGTTTCAGCCGGGTGAGGTTCTCCAATAGGGAGTTCGGAGACCCCGCACTGGGTCCGAACTCACCCAGGGCAATGCGGCGTAAATGTCTGCTCGCGTGTAAAAAAGCTGGCTAACTTTGTTTGGCGTTTTATTGTAAAGACAAAGGTTTTGTTGATGTCACTGTGCTGCTGTGTTCTTTTCTAGCATAATATGAGGGTGATGGCAAACCCCCATTGTTAAAGTAAGATGAAACACTTAAATTAACCCTAGTAGTTATTGAAATTCTATAACCCATAAACATCCACGAAACAACATATATAGACGGGTTGCCCTTCTTGGCCCTTATCCCCCCAATAGACTACCAAAATGTCACAATTGGACGAAATGTGGCACAGCCGTCATTTACACCGATATATAGTACACATTGGTCATTCCGATTCAATTCATATAGGATATTTAACAGCCGGATCCAGTGCGACAGACGTAGTCTAAAGATATGGCACAAGCGTCGACATATAGCTGCAGCCTGAGATAGAGTCGGATGGTTCAACAAAATGAAACTTGCACATTGTTTAGATTAGTTGACGACGTCCAACAGCGCACGTCTGATCACGAACAATCTCGATGAAGCCGAGCGCCACGCAGAAGATCACTTCGGCGTCGCCTCCAACGAGGACATTGCTTATGCGGCAGCACGCTTCTTGTTTCGGCGGACGCGAGTATTACGCCAACAGAGCGTTCTGTTTGCACCCTGCTCATTGGACGTACGGGCGGTAGCGAAGTTACATTTATTAATTTTTCGGAGAGTTCGAATGAAGTGTGGCAATAACAGTGCATTTTTTAACTTATATAAGATTGTTTTCTTTTATCTTCTGCTTTAACTTAAAAAGAAATTAGAATCAGTTCCAACTTCTACGTTTCATTATCACGTAAGATGTCCTGAATAACTTACACACGGACTACTCTCGTAGCCTATATACTGGATCAATCAAGCTGAAATTGGGGGCGTAGCGAGATTTAATGACTTTCGCTGAGCATAACTTGAAATTTGATTCCTAACAATCAAATTGCAAGTTATGCTTAGCTTCCTAGGAAGGTGAAAAATCGATGAAAGATTTGTATGTAATAATCTTATGCGGGTGAAACCGGGGGCGACGCTAGTTTTCAAACAGTCAGATAACAAAGTTAACCGAAACTTGGAGAATGATTTGATAGCAATTCTCTCGTGTCTTGAGTAATTCAGACGGCACTTCAAACTGTTCTCGAAATCAAAACCCCGAATATAATAGGATTATTGTGAAATGTAATACGCAGAGCTAGTGCAGCGTTGCAGCCAAATTATACCGGCACGATCTGGGAGATACATTTTCAGTCAAATTAATTCATCTTATAAGTTTTCTATGTGACTTTAAAGCCTGTAGAGAAGGTGCACTAACTTTCTACCGCTACAAAATAGTCAAGTGGACAGGAATATACGAGCAGGAAGGGACAGTATAAATACCATTGGTATATTGTTGTTAAACAATTATTGTTTTGTTTACATAACTTTGAATCCTTTGAAAATTATGAAAATTTGATGACGTAGCGCCTCGCGGTCGCGTTAAATCTACGCCATGGTAGCTACAGTAGTATTTTTTGCGTTACAAGTTTATGGTAGTTCAGGGTATATTCCTTACCTGTGCCAAATTCTATTTAAATCCGTTCAGTAGTTTTTCTGTGAAAGTGTAACAAACATACATTCAAACTTTCATATTTATAATACTAGTCTAAACTAGTCTACTAGTAGATTTTATTAATTCAATCTAATGATAAAAATACATCTATTTTATGGTATAGGGGGGCAAACGAGCTGTCGGAGCCATTTCCATGACTACCGACGCCCATAGACATCCGTATAGAGGCTATACAGATGTGCTGCTCTGCTCTCTCCTCCCACCTCCATGGACCACCGGCACACACCGCACGTCATGAGATAGCACAGGTCATCATAACATTTGTAGCACTGTGTGGCAGTGATTGACTTTATTTAAAGTCACATATAAATTTTGTACCAGTTCTAGAGCGATTTTAATATTTACGTATATAAATAAGTATTAAGGACCGCCAACAAAGCATAAAATTCATTCATCATATTAATTAAATTAAACAAGAAAGCATACAAAGTAAAAGGTTTCTCAATTATAGGCAATTTCAACATTCACAATCACAAGAGAAGATATTATATTAATATCTCAAAAAATTGTAAATTTTTAATATAGTATTTGATTATTTTTATTATATAGTATTTAATAAGTAATATATATATATATATATATATTACTTATTAAAGTACTAGTAGCACTTACATATTAAACAGTGTCTTTTTTTCTATTTTTTTTAAAATACCCATTAGTTAATTTATAGCCGAAAACTAAATATATCGTCAAATTCGCACTGGTAAAGTGCACACTTCAAAATATGAGTGAAAAACTTTTTAATGGTTAATTATGACGTTCAAACTCGGCAGTTGAGTGCATTTTGACTTCACCGCCGGCAGACGCGGTTCAACAGCTAATGTTATGTTACATTAATAGCTTGATTGTGGCACTGTATTATTTGTGAACTGCTCAAAATAATTACTAAACTCTATATTTGTAGATACAAAAGTGTTAGTGAAATTTTCTGTAACTTTGCTAGTTTGTTTTTGTGATTTTAATTTGTGATTTCACTGAAACAAGCGTACTTTTACTTACTTATTTTTGTTGAATGTTTGATGATGAGATTACCCTCGAAAAGGTGCCAGCATCTTCTCTGTACCTCCTGGAATACAGTAGTGACGCATCAAAGTTGACAGACGAAGCCTACCTCATAACACATTATGACCAAATCCGGGTTGTGACGACGACAGACCAGCGGATGTCATAAGTCATCCATGGTTGTCCTATCACATTGACACCTCTCTACAATCCATGGCTGACCATATTTCACAGTATTAAATCGACACCAGCAATGAACAGGCGGCTAACTAACAAAAAAATGAAATTGAAAGTTTTACAGGAGACGCGTTTAAAGAAAATAATACGATAATTTCTAAACTATCAATGTTGCATCGGTGAAATTTGGACAGTTAGTAGTTAATATAATAGAGTATAGTTTCCCATCATTACTTTGTTGTTATTATTTATATTTTTTTATTTAGTTACAGTTAGCCGTATGTTATCGAAAATTCCTATAAAACTATGGATGTTACAATCGCCTAACAGATGTTAGCCGAGTGTTCAGCGTACGCTCACGAAATCTTATTTTCTGTAATTATCTCTGTATTTTGTAAGTATAGTGTAAGTATTTAAACAAAAATAAAAGTTATCTTACTTTTTAATATAAATTTAAACAGTTGACTTTAAAAATATATAAAATATTTATGTATATGACGATTTCTTCTTCGACGATTCTGTTAGCCGAATATAACATGGATATGAATTACCTAATCAAACAAATCCGACTACTCTTTACTTTACATACTATGGATTATTTTATTACTAGATTTTTGAGAATTGTGTTACTTACCTCATAAGATATAAATGGGTAAAGAAATAATTTAGCTATAGTATTATATAGACAAATATTTAATAAAAGTAATTGAGAACCAACAAAAATTTGTACCACAAAATCACATATAACGTATTAATAAAATACATACTAACAAACAAAATATACAATCCAAATACCTTAGTATAACGTAATTAGATATTTAACAATTAAAAAAACATGATAAATTAAATACAAAATATGTTTCTTCTAAAATCACAAAATCTTATATTAAATAAAATATTTACCAATATATTTAAAACATCTATTTTTTGTTGTATCATAACAATAGTATTAGAAACTAATTTAAATTCTTAATAATAAATGTGGAACAAGGCTATGATATAAAAATATTATCTTCTATAATCCAATACAAATAAAATAACAAAAATACCATCATGGTTAATAAATCACGATAAGGAACAGGTAAGTGGATGCATTACAAGCTTCACTTAATTAAATAGATCACAATTTTAATCAACTCAGTAGTACTTAATTAATTAACAATACAAAATTCAATCATCATTATCACTTTCATTAGTTTCAGTCATTGAGAGTCTTTGGTAAAAGGCGTGGTATCTTTGCGGTATAATATTATTCTTACAGTAATAATTTAAATCGTTATATTTGGCTATGTTTATTTTAAGCAAACTTCTATACGCTAGTTCAGGAAAAGGTTCAGGCCTAGATATTCGAGACCTTCTATAACACTGAATGGTAGACTCTTCAGCATCACTTAAACTATATTTATATATTAACACTCCATCATTCTCAGGATGCACTCGAATTTCTTTGATCTTGTTCCAAGTAACCTTTTCTTGATTGACGTTCTTCGCCCAATTTTTATTGGTAATATGCGCCTTAAAATCAAAAATCATATTTTGGTTCACTTCGATAACATCGTAGGGTTTTCCGTTTACTTTTGCCCACCTAACTAAAGAAAACCATTCCTCTGGAGAATATATTTCTCTACCTTTAGCCGTTTTTTCTATTAAAGCGTGAACTGAATCACCCTCGTTCTGAGTATGGCCCTTCTCCATAAAACGGTGACAGATTCGTAATTTAAATTTTATAGCGGCCAGCAAATACATGTAATATACTATACGATTACGGTTTTGTCCCCCACAATTGTCAGACCATAGATAAACTTCAGAATACTCCTTAGATGCTAACTGGGAAAAAAAATTAAACAAACAGCTGGCTACTTCGTTTGCCCCTCTCTTAGCAGTTTGTTCATCCCACATGTAACAGAACGCTTCTCTTAAAGCCATGTCGAATATTGTAAAATTATACACATTCAGCTTACGTTTATAATAATAGACGCTTGTGTTACCGTGAGGTGAATTTAACACTTTCTGAAAATCAAAGACAACACATGCAATTTTGGAATTAGCAATAGCTAGCATTTTGCTTTCTAATTTAAGTTTTCGCGCATTTTCTTTTTCTGTTTGGTGCATAGCAAATTTTTTTTTGTACTCATCTGATGGATTAGTTATATTTTTAAATTGATGGCAAATATCACATTGGTCTTTTTTTGGCATGTGAAAACCAATTTTCATAGAGGAATTTACTATATCTCTATACTGTCTTACGGTGTTTACTCTATAGTTATAACTATTTTCTATGCACCAATCCAAATACAGCTTGAACATTTTTGGAAAAGATAATCCAGACTCTAAATATTTTTTATTGGAACGCTTCCTTACGTAATGTGACTCAACAGGCGTAAAAGAATTAACATGATCTATAACAGTTTGTTTCACTTCATTGGTAATAACAATATTACGGTTAGAATGTCGACCTCTGGCATCAACAATATCTTCAAAATCGTTACATGTGTTTTTTTTTGTTAATGCGGTGTAAACAAATGCTTTACCTATATTAAACGTATTTAAAAACATTATTTTACAGACCTTTTCTAATTTAATGCCATTATCAGCTGAGGAATCATCCAAAGGAAGGTAATAATTGAAAGTATGAGATCGACGACTAACATCAACTTGTGGCCTTTTTACTTTATTTTGAGTGACGTATTTACTAATGAAGTGCCATTGCTTTACGTGACAACCTATGCCCCAGAAATTAGTGAAAAGGTCGCTGCGAATGTGTTCACTAAATTTTTGATTACAACGTAAACGACATGTGTTGCTACAACCGGCTTTCATTCGTTTCGCTACATTCTCGGCCCCTCTTGATGTAGTATATGCCATTCCCATATTTTTAAGATTCTTTCTCTTGTTTGCCACCCAGTTTTGTTCGTTTCTGACACGCTTGAGTCCTATATCGGTTCTTTTTTTCGACTTACGTCGTTTGGGCGTGAGTATAGTAGATCCGTCACTTTCATTTAAAGTTGCAGGGGAACAAATGGAAGAGGGGTGTTTAGAAATGTCGGAGATTGATTCTGTTTCTTGATTACGGTTTTCGGCACGGCAGAGCTCAGTTGGCGAATCTAAACTAGCAATAGGTTCCAGAATGTTGATTATATTATTTGTTACTAACGTAGCGTCGGGGTAGGAAGATAGCACTAAAGTTTTATTGCAGCTTTGTAAATTATCATTAAATTTGCTATTAGGTGACGGTATTGGAGAAGCGTTTTCGTTGCTCATATCTTGACAATTGGTGCTAACGGAAAACAAAGGCTCTACTGACATAGGAGTCATCGTCATTAGTGAATTAATTTCGAGGTCAGGTAATTTTGGTGGCGACTTTACGAAAGGAGTATTTGGTGACCTGATAACGTTTAAATTAATATCCTGTAGTACCAAATAATTTCTAGATGTTATCATTTCTTCATGAAGGCTGTTGTCGCCGTCATTAATTTCACCTACAGTATGACCACATTCGACGAGTGGTTCGTCAAAAACATCATTAAAAGCTGCCATAAATTCGGGCGTTATTGCATCCGCTCCGGCGGGTAATGGTGAGGAACCTAAAACGATATTTACGTAAATTATAAAACGATATATTTCATACATAAATTATTAGCTATATGTGCAATTAAACCGGCACGACCGGGGAAAAACGTCTTGCTCGCATGATACTTCACAAAGTGACAGCTCTCTTATCGCGTTTTTTTTTAATTTGTGTGTTACCGGTGGCTCATACGATGCGTAACAATTTTGCAGATGTCTATGGGCATTGGTAACCAGCTCCGGTTGTTCGATTGCCCCCCTATTATAAACTACAAAATAATAGTATTACTATTTCAAAATATGTATAAATACACAAAGTGTTTTATATTTCTTATATTACTTATAATACTTATTATTATTATGCACATCAGTAAAGACACACTATATTAACACTAGTATTAAAACAAAATATCATCAAACGCCGAAATAAACTGCGGCTAAGTACTGCTGTTACGTACGAACGCGGCATTTACGTACGACGCACAATGGGCTAACAAGTAATAGCCGCTTGTTACTAACACTTTAACAAAAAAACGCTGTAATAATCTGATTAAATGATAATAGTAACTAAATGTTCCTCAATTAAATAGTTAAATATGTATTCTAAATCATATATTATATATATACCTCTTTCATCGCTGCAATTTGAAATTTCGTCGGATTTGGATGTTTCATATTTTTTTATCTTGCATAATTCTATCATATATTGAGCTCGTTTACGTGACATACTTGCAATATAAATAAACACACACAATAAACAATAAACAGAAACTAATACAACAGTATTATTTAAATGTTTTTGAAGTTTTCGTTAAATTATATGTTTTAAATAGAATGCGCATAACAACTTGACAAGTGCGTTTAGCCGAATGTCATTGCACAGACATCGCGCGCGGTCCCCGCCACACCCCGCCATTGCGGGTTAGGCGCATGCTCATCGAACAATTTCAAGAAGTACATGCAGTTAGCGTTTTGTTATATTCGTAACTTCGTCAATTTTGACATTTTTTAATTTATTCTTTATGTATAATAAAGTACTTCTACTGATTAGTCATTTGGCATAAAAAACGAAAAATGGCCAAATTTTCAGTTAGCCGCCTGTTCATTGCTGGTGTCGATATATACATATACCTATATACATACTAACTTCACCCCGCGGCTTTACCTTTTTTTTTGTTTTGTTATCCCTGGGGAAAATGCTTTTACGCATCCCCACACCGAAGGGGGGCGATGTGGTGTATGTGGGACTCGCTGGGAGAGAAGTTCCCGGAATACCCACTAAAAAATCAAGGGCACTTCCGGCGTCGCCGTATTGGAGGGGTTCTGGGAGACCGGCGCAGCCTTTTCGACCAGTACCCCTACGGCGATGCCCACGAATCGCGGGCCGCACGCTCCCCTCTCTATGACGTAGAGGGGCCCTGGAAGGCCTGAAAGCCCTCACCGCCGGGTGAGCTTAATAGCGGATGCGGACGCCCCCGCGTNNCCCCCGCGTCAGTCCGCCACTCGCCGCCGCGGAGGAGAGGCCCGACGCACTCTCCTGCGCCGTCTTCGATGCGGAGGTGCGAGGGGATCCTGCTCCCTCGCACGCTCCGCGGCTTCCTTCTGCAGCATCACATGCTCACAGAAGGAGGTGACCGCTCCCCAGGCCTCTTCGCTCCCCACCATAGCGCTAACGACACTGGGGAGCGAGAGGTCTGGACCGATAAGCGCGACCATGTCGCGGCGCGGCTCCGACCATGCGGGGCACACCTCGAGGGTGTGCTGCGTCGTATTATCCGGCGCGTCGCAGTGACAACACGCTGGACTCTCCTCCTGCCGGATTCGGTGCAGGTACGAACCAAAGCAGCCGTGGCCCGTCAGTACCTGCACAAGGCGGAAGAAGAGAAAAGCAGCTCGCCTCTCGAGCCAGTCTCGCAAGACCGGCCCAAGGGCATCCAGC
>LUGF01024134.1:59668-72433 GCA_001625245.1 Calycopis cecrops
GCACTGGCTGGTCCCATCCGCTGGGCGGCGGACCAACCATTGGGCAAAGGCCTCCCTCAAACTTCGCCAATCATCCCTGTCTTTTGTCTTCTCCTAGCTAGCTCTCACTAGCTTTTCTCGAAGGCATCTAGGTCGTCTTGCCAACGTTTGTTGTATTGTTCAGCCAACGTCTTTAGCCATTTAAATTCTATGGCCTGAGGCAGCACTAAAATTCCAATGCTTCAATATAAATAATTTAATCTACATCTTGCTTGCGAATAAACACTTTAGTTTGCCTTCTAACTTGTATTTATCAGATTATTTTTAAAGTAATATTATAGCTGTGTTAGTATATTATTGTAATAGTACGTCAATTTAGTCAACTTATGATGATATATGATAAACAATCAAAATTGAGGGCTTACAATTAGATGGCGTTAATCACGTCTCTGAAAAGTCTTCCAAAGCGAGTGCCATATGAGAAACCGTTGGGGATGCAAAAAGTGCATAAAAAACCTTTGTATTGAAAAACGCAGTTTTGCTAATTTTCATACATAAGAGTGCAAAATTTCAAAAAATTGTGCCAATTTCGGAACACCCCTGTAAGTAAATTCCTGAAAAATAACTTTTTTGTATTTTTTTTTATTCCATCTACTCATCTTATTCCAAAGATTATATAAATTAAAAATTATGAAAATTCGTTTATTAGTTTTCATTTGGCCATTATTGGGTTAATGAAAAATGTCGTCATATAAATGATAGTAAAAGACAAAGAGGTAGTGAAGTACTTTCAACAATATCCAATCCTCAAGCCAGCGATAAAATATAGCCTAATAAACAAATTTAATTCAAACGTGCGAACAATCTTCGGTGTCCAATGAAAGCAAGAGTCAACAAAGCACTAATCGTCGCAAATTGAGAAATAAAAATCACAAATACTTTCAGAACGCGTTGGAAAATACAAGAAAAGTGATATGGAGGGTAAAGCTAAAAATTATTTAAATGTCAAGTGACAATTTATTATAAACTTCCCAAAGACTATACAATAAGATAGTTACAATGATTTAAATCGATTAGAAAAAATAATAATACTTTAGTTATTGTTTAGTTTATTTAAATTGTGTAATGAAATTATATTTTGTTATGATGTTTTTGTATTCTGCAAGCATTTACATGTAGTGTAAAGCTTTTTTTTTAAATGTTCAATCGATTATTCAACAATTAGTCGATTATGTCATGAAAAACATTTTCTTTATATTTCTCTATCCTCAAATTGCGAAAGGTGCTGATAATTTATATTTTTATATAAAATATATGATATTTTTTTTTTCTATCTTAACTTATTACATTTTGGCCAAACATTTGGTTCAATCTTCTTTATATGCACTCTACCTTTTACGGGTACACCAAATAGGTAATTATTTAGTAAAACTTTAACATTATTTTATTGAAAGAAATGCGCGATCGGAATATTCAACCACTAAGTTTTCACACATTAAATTTTAAAATAAAAGTGTTTGCATTCTGAATGCTCCGCAATGTACATCTTTCACACTCCGCGGCGAATGTGGCAGCGAATGTGACATGTAATTTAGGTTTTTTCGTGAAAATATAAGTATGCATTGTATTCTCTGCATTCGAATAAAAAAATTGTAGCTATGTTTATATTTTCTTGTAAACTCAGAACGATGACAACATATAGAATGGTAAATATAGTGATGAAAGTGTTTCATATTTTTTTCAGAATTCTTAGGCTATTGTAGCAATACACATATTTTTCTAAATGTCTCAACCCTACAAGTATAATCTATTCCAGAAATACATCATACATTCCAAAAGGAAAAGGTACACATTTAAATGTCTCTCTGTGTGTGATATAATATAAATATAATATACTGTGGTCTTGGCATCAAGACGGTGGCGTCAAAAACGCCACGTCGGAGTGCCCGATCAATCTAATCATGGTATCCTACTCTTGGTCTTCCTTCTCTTGTTGTCTGTTTGATAGCCTTTAAGTAATATAAGTGGTAGTGCCACACTACAGGCTTGCATGCAGCCGAGATGGGACAGCACGGCCGGGGAGGTACCTCTCGCTTACACGAGACCGGGGTAAAGTGACAGTTGTGCTGTCGCGTGTACGGTGTGTAAGTAGTCGGTGGCCCATGGAGGTACTACATAGAGCAGTAAATGTGAACAAGTATATTTTAAAACTTAACTATTTTAGCGTATTAAAATTTTTATTAAAGTACCCAAATAAAAATATATTGTTTTTGAAACTTAACATTGAAACGTAGGTAGGTACCTATATTTAAATTTAAATGTACACTGTTTTTATCTTATTTATTTAAAAACGTTACGCCATACACAGTAGTTTCCAAGACGCCAATTAGCAAAGTAAAAAAGTGCGATTCTCAATAATATTACATTTTTAGTTTTTTTTTACGAATACGGCCTCTAAATCCATAGCAATAGAGTTCATGTAGTTCTTAAAGGATTTCTTTGTTATAACTATATTCAAAGCAATGTTCAGCTTCAAGATCTAACAAAGCGTATGTGTTTCAGTAGGTATGTTAAAATATCGGATACATTTTACATGGTGCTCTAGACTACAAATTTTATTTAAATAAATGCGTTACTATCTAAGGTCGAAACTTAAGATGTTTAACTATGAATTTTTTTCTTGCTGTAACGTAATAATAACTTTATTTTTGTTTACCTAAAAGTAGAAGAGCTACCTAAGGTTAAGCATAACCCTCTTTAAAAAACAGACGTTGTCGAATACTTAGGTGCTTTATTTTTGTAAGATTTTATATAAATTGTCAGGTGAGTTTATATTTAAAGGTCAAATCATGCAAGCGATACCGTAAATAGGTAAAATTAAGAGATTTTCTAAATAATGATGGACTATATAAAATGAATAACCTTGCAAAAATGATGCGTTGAATAAGACGGAATGGCTGAGAACTGAAATTTATTGCCAAATTAGGTTATTCAGCAATAACTTAAAAGTTAAAAAAAAATTAACTTTATATTAATTTATTTATTTATAGCTTTAGATAAAAGCTAGACAGCTTTCATTTAAATTCGTTAAATAGAATAAAATTAAATATTTTTTTACAACTTGTACCGTCCACTTACGAATCCCTAGCTATTCGCCCCGGTTTCACTCGCGTTCATTGGACATTAAACTATTTTTTTTTTTGCCCAATGGGTATCATCTTTACTTCCAGAGGTACCTAGTGTTGTAAGTTTTAGCCGAACTGCTACCCAAATGGTATTTGCAAATTGAATATTTATTGAAAAATTCGGGACTTTCGCACAAGTCATTTCTCCTGTCCGAATCTGGCAGTATGGGTTATTTGAAAGTAAAAATAGAATACTCAAATAGAATATCAATAAGTAGTTATAAAGTAGCTCACAAAAAAGTTGCATACTAAAGTGAACTTCGTAGTCGCTCACTTAGTAGATTACTCGCTCAGCTAGAATTTAATATCTGAAATGGATTAATCACAACACACTTTTTATAATATCGTTCTGAATGTTATTATTTACCAATATTCGTCGCTACTTTCCTTTATTTTTCGCTTACTCATTTTAATACCACTCGAGTTATTAAAACAGTATCTCATCATCAGTCGCAGTTATTATTTATTATTCGCTCGTTTTATTAATCCCCAATACATTTTATGTCTGATGCTTTATTTTTACCCACTTTATTTGATTATAAACATATTGAATAGTTATAATTATTATTTATGTCTGTCTATGTATGCATTTCAAGTCTCCATTTCTTTGTGTGTCACACTTAATTAAATAATAATGTATCATACAATAATAATGAAAATCACGAGTTTATTGGTCTGGAGGTTTTTTAATCATTATAATATAATTATGTATAAGAGTGGTAACAACGTCAAATTAACGCCACTGGTTAAACGGTCGGAGTGCAGAAAGGCGAGGCGCCCCAACCCACTCCTGCTCGCTCCGAGAGTTTTCCACTTAATGGCCCCCGGCTTTAATTTTAAATGGCCATGAAGTAGTGTCAATATTAAATCGTGTTAAAAGTTAATACGCTTTAGCCGAATTTATATTAGAGAGCGTAAAATGTAGATTTTTAGCCTTTCTAGAGTCTGATGAGTCGGATTTTCACGTTATACATCTTGATGGTTCGTGTGAAACTGGGTACATTAAGATACGTTTTATAGCACAGAATGACGTAAACTAGCACTTCATTCAAAGCTTGTTTAGTAAAATCCTATTTTTATGACTTATTCTAATAATATAAATATTAAAAAAATATTAATAATAAAGGTTTTTTTTTAATTTCGGTGATTATTTTTAATTTTTGCTCATAAACTTGCACAACAGCATTTTTTGGTATAAAAGTATAAAATAAAATATTTACTCAAATGTAAATAAACGCCTAGTCTACTATTCTTACCTATTTTACTTGCAGCTTGAAAGTAAAATAGTACGAGTATAAAATATTAGTGTAGTTACAAAGATTTAAATTTTCTTTAAAAACATAAAATATTTTTAATCATAAAATCATTCGTTTAAATTATTTACTAGAAATAAAAAAAATATCGATGTTTACTTATCTGGGGGCACGGCAGTGCCCCCGTCAAGACGAGCAAAAAAGTGTTACGGCCGTACCATCCTTTTCTCGAAGCAACTCAGGCCAATTTTGATCCCCTATAACTTCCTAGTGGATAAAACAGGAAGCCTAAAATCTTTAGTATCTAAGCAGACGTTGTAAATACAGGTTATATTTCAAATTTAATTCAATTTGAACCAGTAGATTAAGAATTGGAACTTGTTAAAATTTCTCGATTTTGTCACTCACTGACTGATCGATCATCAAAAGTTTAAGGCACTTCTAGCAGACATAAAAGCTTCAAATTTAGAATACAATTAGTATTTAGTGTCTAAACCACGGAAACAAAAAAGAATTTATAAATTCGCTCCAGTTTTCTAGATACACCAACTGCATGAATATCTTTGTAATCCCATATAAATATATAGGATTACAAAGTTAAATTTGCAGTCTGATTGCAATAGAATAACCGGTTTAGATAGGTTCCTAGATGTATGAGGCATAACGGGAGGGGTGTGTTCAGCATGTCCGCATTTGATTGTTTAGTACTTATCACACCACACAGCTCTTCGGGCCAGTAACCTGGTTTCTCACCAGTCTTGCCGAATGGACTACTAAACAATCGAATCATGCGATGGCCAAGTCGATGTTTTTATTTAAAATGTAAAAGATTTTTAATATTGATATGATAATAACTTAGGACAGAAGGTTCCTTAAGTAGGGACTAAATAAATAAACCGACTTGGTATTACATGGATCTCACAACTTTTTATGGTAGAAAGACTGAGCTGCGAGACTTGTTTTTTACAGGATGTTTTTGTTGGGGTAAACTGATATCCTGAACAAATTCAAGTAATTTATTAAGGATTGCTCCAACTTTGTTTAAAAGTCACCTTTATAGTGATCGTATACTGTTTTACGTCTCTCAAAGTTTGTTTGTTGTAGGTTTTACGAGATTTTTAAAGGCACTTCGCCATGGCTAAAAGTTTTATCAGCGTTCAAGCAAATACTTAAATATTTATAAGGTTTTTACCTTGGAATTATCTCGAAATTCTCTTAAATATGTACATTAAAATAATGTCAGTGACATAGTGAACGTCGTATGTAGTATGAACTCACAACATGTACATCAAAATTATGTCAGTGACATAGTGACATAATTTTGATGTACATGTTGTGAACATATTTGCCTGTCGAATAAGTGGTTCAGATTTCAGCGTAGGTCTAAATATGCTTTTGAAATAGAAGTAATTCAGACTATAATATTAAATCTTCAAAAACGTGAACAGCCGTCAATTTCTACAGCAATAGACATATTATAATATCTGTCTTTTTGGCAGCGTTAACATATAATACGACTGAGAAGTGCCTTTTTTGAGAACTTTTTGTTTTATTCTTAAATAACATTAGTCAGTATTGTCTTGTCTTATAAATATTTTACAATATACAACTATATTAAATTAAAACGATTAATAAAATATTAAATAAAAATAAATAAAATAATCTGTACTTAAGAATCACCTCAATTCGTCACTCCGTTACGCCTGGAAAGACGAACAAACATACAAACAGACACACTGTCAGATTTATAATATTAAGTATAGGTATTAATATGGATAAATACTTTTCAAAAGTTTCAAATAAAAACCACGCTGTTGGTGTTATGTTACGTGGCTGATCCAAAACGAATACGAATACAAATACATAAGAGGCTGATCATAGATTATACATTATATAGTAAGGATGGATGGGAGGCTGATCTTTAGTCTCGTTACTTTAGTAAGATTAAGAAACTCTCAACAAGTTTTTAAATATTTTTTCCTACTCATCGATGTTTTTTTCAAGTATAGATTACATTTTATTCGTAGCACCGTCTTATCGCACAAACTTGATAATGAGCTCCATCTAAGAAGTAACTTATTTCATTAAAGTTTGAACAAATATAGATATTATCAACCTTATTAACATTGGTGATTTTAATGATAGACTGCTTAGAGCTTATTTTATCAGTTGAATATTTTCTTTATTTTGAAAAGACAAGTGTTCTTTTTAATTAGAAATTTAATTTGCAATTAGAAACAAATTTCATAAAAAATAGTTAGTAGCAATAACAATTATATAATATAATATAACAGGTAATGTAAAAGCAGGATTGATATTATAATTCTTTGTTTATTAAACCTAAGTGATTAGGTGCTAGTAGGGATGTAACGTCATAATATGATTTTGTTAATTTATGGAAAAAAAAACAATTAATAGCTCATATTGTCATTTTTGTTTTGTCAAATTAATAACTCATATTGTAATTTACTGTACAACTTATACATAATATTATGATATTATGATCAAATACGTCATAAAATAACTATCGATATGTTGTGTTATTTAGTGTATATGTATAACGTAGATAGTGACCCCGACCTAATTAATCCTGCATCCCGTCATCAGAAGTGGAATGTGGCCCCTATCGGCAGCTGCAGTCTGCCACCAATAATAACGAGGACAAATGGAAATTGTAATTGGCACAGCAAAATCAAGATTTTCTCGCTCCAATTTAACACTCTACTTAATAGCAAGCCATATATGGCCCTTAAAATTATTTTTTTTTTCTACATTTCGTTTCATAAAATTTGATTCGGGTTTTATCAATCACATCCTCGCGGTATGAAATACAAAAAAAATTGGTTGTCTCACTAAAAAAAAAAATTTTTTTGATTTCTCATAATTAATGCAATAGAGATATGAGATTAAGATATGAAAGCATCGTCATCAAGCAGCCACGTGCGGCCCCAGATTAGATCCCGAGAAAACAAGTGTGTGCATGTGCTAGGATTCCTGTGTACTCTGCTAAAATCTCTTATTAGTTTGAAACAAAGGGAACACATTTCCTTTTCTTTTTAATTGTATTTTAATTGAATAAATTTGTTTTTATAGGTATACATTGTTTTAATTATTATTGATTTCAAAAATTTCACTACAAAAATCCTTGTTTCCAAAAACCGTCATTACAAATAAGCTGCATTTCTAGCTATTTCAACTAAAGGGTTATAAATGTTTATCAAACTATTATTTTTTATTAATTAAAATTTAATCATATAAGAATAACTATTTCAATTGCTTCAGAATACTGAAATTTGACTATAACACAAGAGAAAAAAAACATGGCAGGTGCCGGCTTTTATCGATTTTAAATTCGGAAGTAAGCCCTATTGAAATGTCACTCCTCAATTGATACACTCACTACAGTCTACGATACGCACGCAAAGCATATACTCATGTAATACATAAATTGCTTATCTAAAGGCAGGGTTTCTTATCCTGTGGTCATCGGACCCCCTGATGGTCCCTCACTCTCACTCCCACTCACTCAGAAACTTTAACATCCTTGTGTACGTAAGTTCGTTTTCTTTTCCTAAAATATTCATTGACATGGATTATAGAGCAGTGCTTTTAAAATATGATAAGGGTCGGTGATTGATAAAAAGTTAAAGAAATCCTGTCTCAGGGTCTTAATGCTATCTATTTTTTAGTAACAAATCTTTTACTATATACACAGTCAATCATATGGATCGTTTTATGTTTAACTATTCATTTAATTGTTATTGAGATTGAGTACCATTTCATTTTCAGGGCAACCCCTATCAACCTATTGAATTAAAACTGTAAATTCATCAATTTCAAGCCACCCTTTTGAATGTTAAAAGGAACCTGTGGATTTATTAAGCGTGGGGTTAATGTCGTACAATTCACCGAATGGCGTGCTATTTAAAGTTTAATGATATCGTAAAGTTTATTTGATTGTCGACGGATACTTCACCGCTCTCGTAAATGTTGGAGGGCGATTTCTTTCGTTTTATAATGAAAACGGCCATAATGACGATAGAGTAGTAAACGAAATTAATTATGTTTACATTATTGACAACTTCATGCTTTTACATAGGTACATCGTAGTTACAGAACAGGGATGATGTGCAGAAAGCTAATATTTTTATTTAACATACATTAGATTACACTATTTTACTTAACTTGCTTTAACTCATCTATACACATATAATGCTATAACTCATCTATACGAATATAATTATGAGGAAAGATATTTTGTTTGTTTGTTGTGAATGGGCTCCGAAACTACGGGACCGACCTAAAATTATTTTACCATTGGAAGCCATAGGCAAACATTTATTACTGCGGGAAAATGCTTTATTCCCATGGGAAAACGGGTAAGGATTATGTCCTAGGTATTGAAACTGTCACAGGCTAAAAGTCGAGCCATCTAGAACTCCCTTCTGGCTTAACAAGGCAAATATTAATAATTAAAAAGCAGTATTATGAGATGCTCTTTTTTCATATTTGTCGGGTTTTTGAGATGACAATCCTAATCTTCAGGTTTATTCTAAAGATCGAGATCGCTTAGCTATTATAAAAATCAACATTTTTCGGTGTAATGCAATGCGAAAAACTTTAATAAGGTTCGGCATAAATCACTTACCTCACTTCCTTAATACGGGCTTCCTAGGCAACTTGACTGCCTCGTGGTCCAGTGGTAAGCGTATTGAACCACAGACGAGAGGTCCCGGGTTCAAATCCCGAGTCGGACCAAAAATTCTTATTAGGATTTTTCAATTTCTGATAACAGTCCGGAGTCAGGAAGGTGGCGGTGATACAACCTCGTGCGTCTGAGAGCACGTTAAGCCGTCGGTCCTGCGCCTGAATTCCTCCGGTCGTGCCGGTTTGCCGTCCCATCGGAATAGGAGACTAAGGGAATAGAGAGTGCCCTTGTGCACATGTCCTGCGCAGATGGCTCGTCTATATAGACGGCCGCCGTGGCCGAAATCGGCTAGCGCGACATTATGATTATTATTTGTCATGTGATCTTAGCGTCAAGATTACTGACTTTTCTCAGAATGCTTCTATTCACTAGCTGTATCTTCTGCAATGACGTGCAACAAACTAAACATATACGTGAAATAGGTAGTGCCCATGCAGTCGCATCATGGCATCGCATCCAGTGAACCGTGAGGATTTCTCGCTCTAGCAATATGTAGGTGTGAAGTTATAGTGGTAATGCCATCGCATAATGTGTAGTCCATGGGAGGAAGGATGATTATCAGAATGACTCGTACTACTCGTTTTACCGAGATTGTAAAAGAATCCAGTCCTCAATATTAATTTCAAGATACAATACTGGCTAAAGAAATGACAAAACAATTTTATATGATGTATTTTATTTACTAGTATTAAACTTAGTCTCCACTTTCTTCGTCATCAAATTCACTGTCTATACTGAACCGAGCAGGGGTCAGAGATTCAACTTCTGGAATTTCCTGGATGTGGGGGATTCTGTAACCCATTAGTGCAGCACCGTAGTTTCCTAGCCCGGTATCCCAGAAAACTATCTGTATAATGTTAATAACTCAATTTGATTATACGTAAAATAAACCTCTACAATAATTACAATATCAATGCCCTGAGTAATCTATATAAGAAAAAGGAAAAAATAACCATTATTTTAGTTTTTTTTTATATACTTAGTCCTATTTTATTATAATAAATATATTTTTTATTGATTTATGTGGTTGTCTGTAAAAATACACATAGATATAGTGGTCCTAACTTGAACAATACAAACTTTGTCATAAAATTAAAATTTCAAAATAAAGTAAACATTAATTTATTTAATTTTCCCATTTGTATCTACAATGTTTGGAGGAAATTAAAACCCTTCAGATTTTATTTATCAGATTAAATATAAAATAAGATAAGTTTGAACCAATTGTAATAAAAACTATAATTTTTTTTTTACCTTTTCATCAATAAGATAACGAATATAATATATTTCATTATATTTTGTGTAGCCCAACTCTGCAGCTATCTGTTGCTCTCGAGCTGTCGAAAATATACCGGCTATAGCCGGAATGCTCGCGCTCGCGCATAACCCTTCAGCTGATTTAATCATTTCCTTGCCAATCCCTTAAATGTTCATTAAATATTAGGTTTTCTATCACAGTGATATTCCGACATCTAGTATCCGTAAGTGACTTAGTATGTAAGTATAACCTTTATGTGCCACTTAGGAGTTAAATATTAAGTATATCAACTCGTTAATAGTAACCAATGAAACCAGCCCTTACTGTAGTAATTAGGTGCCACAGTAGCAGTAGTCAGCCAGGTTAATAAGATATAGCGCTACGCTGCATTGCAGCCTAATTGGCTCGACACGAGCAGGGACAAATGTATTGTGCGATGTTTAAGAATCCGATGGCAAATGATGGCGGAGGAGGAACGAAGGAAACGCATGTGTAACCTCTACGTGGATGTCTATGGGCGCCGGTACACGTGAAACTATCCATTGCCGACGTCCATACACTGGCGGCTGCTTGACCCCTTATATTATAAAAATAAAGTATTAAGCGGCTAGCATTAGCTCTACCACAGCGAACTGCGTTTTCATAACCTCTAAAAATATATTCCAAAAGAACCATTGAAATTTTTTTTTCACTTAATATAGGTAAAAAACTTTATTTTATTTTAACAGTTTATTTCTATATATTATTATTTCAAAGAGCTATACAATAAGAATAATATTATTTTAGTGATAAAGTGCACAAGTATTACCTCTATGTCGATACTTTGGTTTTATCGCCAACACATATATTTTTAAATAGCTCTTTACACCTAGTTCCCTGAACAAGTCTATCTTCTTCTCAATCGCTCTATTAAATGTCACAACTGTCGTATACTTTTCATTGTAAGTTAACTTCACTCGACTAAACGTTCTAGAAAAAGCACCTGAAAAATAAAATTTAAGTTTATAAATATAACAAGAAGCTGTAATTGTGGTATTAAAATTTATTTATTTATTTATTTATCAACAGCAAAGTACACAATGAATACGTTATTATATTAAACTAGCTTTTGCCCGCGGCTTCGCTCGCGTTAAGAAGTACTATTGGTTAAGTATAGTTTTTGCGGCTTTACTTTTGTTTAGTGTGTGTAAAAAATTTGGGCCTACAAAACTTCTTTGTACACTACTTTCTAATCTGTTATTAGGCGCTAAAACTATCAAAGTACTGGGTGAACTTACTCGTGAGCAAGCAACATAAAACTGTCCATGAGAGAAGCAATGCTCTCTCAAGTCAATACCCGCACATTTAAGAGTTTGCCCCTGAGACTTGTTTATTGTCATGGTAAAGCAGACTTTTAGGGGAAACTGTAATCGTTTAAATTCGAACGGGGTATCATTCGGTATTTATGGGATTCGTGGTATAAATACAGTTTCATAATAATGAAATGAAGTGGGTCATAATTGAAAATTTGCTCCAGTCATTAACCACATATCTGACAATTTCTGAACGCACTTCCATTGATCTATCTTGTGTTCCGTATATTAAATAAGAGAGAGCACGAAACAAACATGCACCGTCACCAAAAATAGGGACGACAGTACATTCTTCAACTTCTCCATTAACATTCATTTTTCTTTAGCCATTTTAAAAAAAGTCTAACCAACAAAACCTATTACTAACCCGTAAATGAAACGAAAACAAAACAAATGATAAAAACCAAGAAAAGTTTATAACCAAAACTATGAAACCAAAACAAGTAACAAAGCAAATGCACGTGTTAGGTATGTTTCTAGAATATATATATCTATTACATAGCTGTATTTATATTTATAATATTGGTTGTTGAAATACATTTACATTATTGCAATGTCGGTTAAGTAGAAAACTTTCCATTAAGTCATTAGTACAGAGATGGTACGTTTTCAAGTTGCAGCTACGATAACATTGTCGTAACCGGATAATTTCGCCTCTATGAATAGCAAGTCAATTTTCTAAAATGTAATATTAACATTTAAAATATTATTTTGTATTTGAACACAATAGAACAATGGCATCGTCTAGACAGCAGGTGTTCAAGAGACAAAAGATTGACTAGACTACTACTTTACTGTATGTTGAGGATTGGTCGAAAAAGATGCAACGTAGGGCCTCCAGCCCCGGGGTGGGGATTCAGTCTTGCTTAAAGCATCAATTCGTGGGGACCTATCCTCAGGGGCACGTTGAGCTGCCTCCTCCGAGCGCCGCCACGCTGATGGCGCCGGCGAATAATCCCAGGCCTCGGGGCCTGCCCTCGTCCCGTTCGAAGCGCCAACCACAGCGACAGAAGAAGAATCGGCAGCTGGT
>LUGF01024134.1:107708-122991 GCA_001625245.1 Calycopis cecrops
TGCTACACTAAGACCAATTAAAAAGTAAGTTTTATTTGGTATGAGGTGCCACAAACATATCTGGCCCGGTGACAGCAGCTGACAGCAGCGCTTTTGTCTAATTAAGTGTCGCCATTAAAATAAATGTCCCGATTTTTAGAGTAAAAACAATGTATAATGCAGGGACGAATTACTAAAATTATGCCATCATAACACTAAAATCATGTTAACGATTATTTTGATTGTTCATTACAAATAAAATAATAACAATAACATTAGAAATACAATAATATTTTAATGTTATAATTATGGTCATGTAAAAAATTAAATTTACAAACAATCAACAATTTTACAAACATTCTTAATGGCGCTTGGAGACGTTTATCTCCTAGAATAAAAGATAAAAAATTTAAAATAATGTTTTTCGCATTCCTTTGGGATAAATGTGTTATGTGCGTCGCTCCACCAATAAAACTGTCATTTCAAAATGACGACTTCAGTTCCAGTCTCGGCCCCCGGGTCAGATAAGTTTGTGGTACCTACTATAATTTTATCAATTATCATAATACGAATGAATCATAACAAAAATTTGGCCTGGAAAGTAAAGCTGAAAAGATGTTACAAAATTTATACGATTTGTTTGCATTTTTATTGTTTCATTGCCTATCGAAATGATTTGAGATATTCTGGTATTGTGCAAAGCTAATTTGATATTGGGATGGGTATTGTGTAAAATATGATGTTTTTTTATCCCCAGTTGATCGATGGACGAGGAAACCCCTGTTTTAATATTTCGTTGATCTATAAAGAAATAGTTTTCCTATGATGTTTCGTGCTGGAGGTGGGATAGGATAGAGAAGTAAGAATAGGTAAGATCGGCATAAGAGTTACATGGATGTCTTTAGGAGTATATATATACGTATAAACCAAAAATACTATAACTAAATATTACGACTATACAAAACACAATGCACAGCCAAGCTAGCCTGTGTAACTCCATAGTATTTCAGTTTCAGAAACTGGTTAGCCCAGCTCAATAATACTTGGTAATGTTTTAATTGAAATGAAATATGTTTTAAGATAATGTTTAAAAATATGCTTTTCAGTTTGATGTTTAGTTGATCATCGGGAGCAAGAGCAAGTGCGATAAAAAGTTTAGTAAGAGGTAGAGCCATGCTGAACTGCAGCGGATTTGGGCCGCCACGACCGGGGAGGAACCGTGTATGTACGACCTCTTGCACATATGAATACCGCAGTAAAGTGACAGCTATGTCGCGTTTCATTCAAAAACATATAAAGGGGAGGAGAAAAGAAGAGCAACGCAGGTCAGAAGGTATTGGTAGTCATTTAAAGGTTCCGACTGCATGTGCGAAAGACGAGCTCGATATAGCACTATTTTTAGTATAAGTGGGCAACACTTATACTAAAAATAGTGCTATATCGAGTTCGTCTTTCGATCACACATTGCATAATTCTATCAATACAATGAATATCTTGATCTGTTATATCTATGGCCTTATAAAAATATTTTTGTTGCCGCGTAGATATTTGGCAATTTAGTTAAATGGAATGAAAATAATAAAATGATCGACGAACGACAGAATATTAACGAGCCGAGTTCCTTAAATTCTTAACCACGGTAATTATATGTCATGGAATGTTGTTGACTACATAAAGAGCTTACGGTAATTTAAATTTTTCACATCAAATGATAATATTTGTTTGAAACTTTCACGTTTGTTACACAAATCGGCTCCTGAGTCCCGAGTCGATTCGGGACCACGGCTGGTGTAACCCAGTCGAAACGTTGAGCAAAGATATATATTTTGGCCTTTAATATTTTATCATGTTAAAACCCGTAAAGTAATTACAATATAAAATAATGAGGCATAATATAACAAATTTACGTTTATTTCGTGATGTACTGAAATAACTTGTGTGGCTATGATAATAATTGATATTTAAGGTGACGAAGTCCACTTCTGAACATAGGCCTCCCCTAAAGATCAACTTTAGATAATGTCACGAGCCACTTGCATCACGCGGCTCATTCAGATTAAATCGTATTTATTGTATTATTTCTTGTTTATTTGTATTGTAATTATTGAGATATAAATTGACTCGTTTATCATGGAGATAATAAGTTATTATCTTGAATTGGCATGACTACAGAGCTGCAAGCGGAATTTTGCAATATGAAAATACTTTCTGTGTTTCTTCAGGATATTTAATCAACTAAAAATTTTTAACACAATAAGTTAATAGTCGTATCAATATTTCGTCAATAAAATTATTTAATTATATATATGACAAGCCCTACCCTAATTTATTTACACACAATACAGTAAATAAGTACATTTAAACGAAGTACAAAATACATAAAAAAGGGGTACGGTACGGCAGTTGGGTTTATTTCCGAAGTTCTGATGATTTTATTACAAGCCTGGCTTAACGGATACCTAACTGGATACCACAATAAATATAGCTTTTGGTGTCTGAAAAATATACATAATAATCGTATTGCTAACAGTAATGTATTTTTAAGGCTCTAAATAACTTTCCAGGTGATTTAAAGTATGCCACTAACTCCATTTAATAACATCAACGGTTCGTTACTATTAACGGTAACCCTAAACAACTTTTAATTAATTATGGGATATAAATATAAGAAACCACTACCTAACCATTATGTATTTTTTTATGGTATAGGAGTGCAAGCGAGCATTTGGAGCCATTTTTATGGCTACCGACGCCCATATAGATCCAAATAGAGGCTTATATAAAAATGCGCTGCCCTCCTTTCTCCTCCTACCTCCATGCGCCACCGGTTACTTACACACCGCACGAAACGCGACAACATAGCTGTCACTTTACGCCGTTCTCGTGTAAGCGAGAGGTACCCCGGTCGTGCTGGCCCATCTCGGCTGCATGCAAGAATGCAGTGTAGCAATACCTCTTACTAAAATCAAATTATTATTATGTTTAGTTTAATGATATATTCAGATTTATATTGTAACTCTTAATTGTAGTTCCGATATTGTTAAACTTTTTTTTTGTTGACGCAGGGGAATACATTTAAGTATGATACCTAAGAGCCCGGGTGGCCCATATACCTATGTCGGACTCGACACTTAGTGTAATACCGACTAAACCTCTGCGGGTGCCTTCAGCCGCTGTAACTGGAGGGTCCCGGATCTGCAAGCAACAGGATTCCTCAAGCGACAGACTGACCTCGGCGAAATGACCCGACTTCTCCTCCGTGGGAACTATCCGGCCACTGAACAGTCTCTACTATGACGGAGAACCACGCAGTGGGGTCAAGTTCCAATTCTGATCCCTGGCCCCAGTACCTACTGCAAAGGAACACGCCACCACGCGGGTGTAATCGCGGGGCGCTTTTTGCATGATTTACTAAAATATTTTTGAATAAAATTTGTATATGGGGAGTTTATTAGATATGGCTAGCACATTAAATTGATGTGTCTATATTACCGAACCTTTTGTTACTCACGACTAGCTGCAACACATATCTCTTATACATAGGTAAAGATGCTTTGAACAATGCTGGGGAGAATAGTATACTACAGTCTACAGCATAGTTTATATTTAATTTATTATTTAATATGCTACTTTTTGAATAATAAATCAACATTTTGTAATATATTTGAACGCATTAACTCAATGCTTTCACTCAGACGCAGTTATTTGGGCTTACATTTTCAACTCCGTCACTGCTCAGCACATATCTGTCAAAGTTCCCGAATGTAGTCGGTACACTCGCGGTCATTAAAACTGTGCACGTTGAATATAATGATGACAATAAATTAGACGATCATTGCACTTACGGAATTTTAACAGGCTTACAGATAAATGTAGTCGATTACTCGACACGTCAACGTGACAAATAGTGAATAGCAGATAGTATCAAATAAATGATAAATATTAAATGATAGATCTACATTGACACCATCAATTTGTTACATTATCCCCATATTTTCTTTATTAACGTGATTTATATTTAGTTGATCATCGACTTTAGCTTAGAGATTGATCGTCGCCAAAAAAACGTCAATTTGTGAACGAATGAATGAAAATTAATGATCCATTACATTAGACGTGAGCAGAATGTTTCTGTTTGAGATTGAAATATTTATGTCAATATCAATGAACAATTTCGGGTACTTATATAATTATTTCGTATGAAAACATTTGACTAGAGCAACTGTGTTACTAAAATATAAAATAATGTGCATAAAATAAAACGTTCAGTCATAAGGACGGCCGATTAAAGTAAAATTTAAAATTAAAGGTAACAATGACTGACGGACTTTTACTTACACATTGCTTTTTTACTTTCCCCTGTCCTTATTTTTTAACTTTTTTATTTATTTCCTTTGTTTAGTAATTCAAAGCACTGACACGTAACATTTTACAGTCATACTAAATAATAGCAAACAATAACAGCATATTTATGTTATTTTGTTAAGTTTGTAAATATTTTATACAAAAAATTAAACTCGATGAGTATTTATATCTAATATATAAAATTCTCGTGTCACAGTTTTCGTTGCCATACTCCTCCGAAACGGCTTGAACGATTCTCATGAAATTTTGTGAGCATATTGAGTAGGCCTGAGAATCGGCCAACATCTATTTTTCATCCCGATATTCCCACGGGATCAAAAGTTACGAGGGTGAAACCGCGGGGTGCAGCTAGTTATTTATAACTTTTTCTTCATGAATAATGACTGATGAGAGGGAAACTAAATGTCCAAATTCGACAGACGCTTCGCGTTGTACGCGGTCTCTAACGTTTCGATCTCGGAACATTTCGTATTTCTCTCACCTGATCGTATCATTTTCTCTACGGAATATCCATTTGTCTATGATCGAATTAGAAAAAAATCTCTCGAGCTTCTCTTCTTCTCTCGAAACATTTCATATCTCTCGTAATCGCCAGAGACGTCGCTTATCACGCACACTTTTAAATGGAAACTACCTGTATATGTTGAAATGTTATTACTGAATCATTCTTTAGTTCCTTAATGTGTAATGATTTGGAACAGTGAGCCATTCAAAGTGATTGCAAAAATGTATTATTTGTGTCGTAAAAAGGTTTTTTTCAAAAATACACTTACCTATTTAAAGGAATTCAAGATACACAGTCTAAGGGCGACATTACACACGCTACTTTAAGCAGCGGCGATCGGCGATTTTGCGACTGAATCGATGCTGCATCACGATTTCGCGACTCTCTGCGGTAAGTCGGGGTATCAGAATCGCGCGATTTAGCGACTGCTCCCTTGATGCTCCATACGTAACACTCGCAGTCGCTTCGTGACTAAATCGCCGCGTTCGACCTTTTTAAGTGTGCTCTAGGGAGCGTCTGGTCACTGTACTCAGTTTCTAAAAAAGTTTAATTCTCCGATAACCGATACTAAAATACACCGCGCACGTTGGCTACATAATTATGTACGGCGCGCGGTGGCTCAAAAAGAAACTCATAAAAAATTTCTGCAACAATTTGTTGAAAACTTTCCCATATTTTCAAAGTCGTATATTCAATCTGATCCCCATAATAGAAATCTTCCGTCCTTCCTCACGAAGAAGCTTGATTAAAGCTAATAATATTTTTATATTATTAATTGTTTTTTTTTAATGTATAACTTTATATCCATTCCATTTGCTCGCGGTGTAAATAAATAATGAACAGAGTTATTTGGTTCACTCAAGTATTCGAAACACCCGAGCATGTAGTAAAGTTCGCAAATGTACTCGTTTTTGTTTGCGATGCGAAACGGCACCAAATTGAGCGTATCCACTAATGTTCTAAACGATCCTTAGAGTTTCCTTCCCCGGTTCTCCTCCTTTCGGTTGTTTTGTTAATGTACTCGATCTCTAATGCCAATTAACGTGTGCCTAATGTAGTTATGTATTAATGTTAGTATGTAGTTACAACTTGCACAAATTAAAAAAAAAACTATTTTCAATTAATTAAATAAAATTTAGAATATTAATTATTACTCAAAGTCTTATGTAATAGTTATGATTTTTGTACTTAAATAAAAAAAAATATAAAACTTCATTATATTGTGTATATTATAAACTACGGAATTCAAAAAGTACAGTTTTTAGAAACTGACAGATATTTGCGAAATTCAACGCAGGGTGCAAGGCCTGAAAGTTATGCTTACACTCGTCGAAAGTGACTACACATCATGTTAAATAATATTATTAACTCCGATAATAATTGTTTTAAACAAAAAACATACCTACCTATTTATTTAATTCTACCCTCCTGCAATTTAGCAATTGAGTGCCACAAAGCTAGATAGATGCTTAGAGATAAATTATAACTGTCACGTCGAATAGAAAGGGACATACTTAGTCTTCACAGTACAATTGGCTAACATACCTTAGTAAAAGTACGAGGTTTAAACCAAATGTTATTACACTACCAAAATTATGTGTGCGAAAATGTGTATGTAATATGCATATACATATTGTTCTGTCGAGCAAAACCTACAAAAGACTTGCACACACAGACTTACAGGCATGGATATAGATTTCAATCTAGAAACAACATTTTTATCCGCGAAAGGAAAGGAAAGGGGAAAGATCCTAAGTTAACACAACGTTACGGCGACGACGTCGTTACTTAATGAGTGGAACGTTGCATCGTCGTGACGTGGGTTTCTTCGTCGAGTGACATAAAAAAACCATGTCACGACGCCGACGACGCACGTGCCAATACTGATAACCTTAATATTAGGTACTATGAAATTAGCGTTTTATAAGAGAAAAAGTAAAACCAAAAAAAAAATTGAAATTTTATATTTAATCAATTAAAGTATGTACCATTATGATCTATGCATTTTTTCCATTTTATAGGTAGTTCACTGATTCCTTTACTAAAAAAATTTCGTGGGCGTGAATCAACAAATTCCTTGAAAGCGCTTTGGACTGCTTCGTCGGAGTTGAATTTTTTTCCTCGCAAGAAATTGTCCAAATTCTGAAAAAGTGGTAATCTGTTGGGGCAAGGTCCGGGGAGTATGGTGGGTGTCGTAGACATTCCAACTGCAGCTTCTTTAACTTAGCAACCGTCTGTGTTGAAGTATGGGGTCTGGCGTTGTCCTGAGGCAGCAGTGGGCTTGAGCAATTGACCAATCTCGGTTGTTTAACGGCCAGCTTTTCCATCATAATTTCTAATTGTTGACAATACAGCTCTGCAGTAATCGTCTGACCAGATCTTAGGAAGCTGTAGTGTATGACACCAGCACTAGACCACCAAACGCTCACCAGTACCTTTTTTTTAAATCAACTTTCGCCTCGGAAAGGATTTGGCCGGTTCACCTAGGGTCAGCCATTGTGATGAGCGTTTCCGATTATCGTACAAGATCCATTTTTCATCACATGTAACAATACGATTCAAAATGCCTTGATTATTGTGACGGTGGAGTAGTGTAACGCAACAATCAACGCGCGTTTGTTTGTGTACTTCACTCAATTTGTGCGGTACCCATTTCTCGAGCTTTTTAACTTTTCCAAGTTGTTTTAAGTGAACGAAAACTGTCTTATCACTTACACCGAAGCCTTCTGCTAGCTCTGAAGTGGTTTGTGACGGATCCGCTTCCACAATCACCTTCAACTCTTCAACTCTTCATTGTCAATAAGGGTCTCCGGCCGGCCACGGGGTTGGTTCTGTAGGTTAAAATTTCCAGAACGAAAACGTTGGAACCAAAAACGTACAGTGCTTTCTTTTACAGTAGCTTGGCCATACACATCATTAATCCTTCGAGCTGTTTCTGCAGCGTTAGTGCCGCGTTTAAACTCGTATTCGTAAATATAGCGATATTTCAAGTTTTCCATTTCGTCAATAAAACGAAAGCAAATACAAATTTAATGGCGAAAAAACAAATGAATTTCGAAACTCAAAACAAGAATAGACGAACATACATTCAAAATAAATTTGAATTTGGAATTCCAAACCAAATCCTAAAAATTTGAAGTCAAAGTGGCCAGTTCATCAAAACGCTAATTTCATAGGTAAGGACCTATTATTACTGTAAACACGAATTAACGATTAATTATTGATGTCGTTGAAAAGAAAAATCAAAAGGCTTGGATTTGCACACGATCGATCAACCAAGCGGAATTTATTGCTTGCTAATTGGAAGTTTGTGACAATATGGAATTTAGTATCTGCTTTAATGTGGCAGTTTACATATAATTATCATAATAACGCCTCATTCAATGAATATCATAGTCAGTGATCCCCTTCTAGTCAATTAATATCGTTAACTATTCAGATGTTATACTGATTTAAAAGTCACCCTCATCAAAATATTTGAGAAAATAAAAAAAAAATATTAGAAAATGAGAGCCTCAGGTGGATATTATTAAACAAGCTTTGTACAATTTTAAGGCACCAACGTTACTTTAGTATATTGCCCAAAATGCGGGTACTATGAACTTTTAAAGTAAAAAGTAAGCCTAGTAACTTAGGCTCTTCTGCTTTTCACCAGTAATATAATTAATCAGTAATAAGAATATAAGCGTGAAATATATTGAGACACAATTTAGATAAGAGCTAATAAGACATTTTTTTTTAGTATAAGGGGCAAACGAACTTTCAGAGCCATTTTCATGACTACCGACGCTCATAGACTTCCGCACAGAGGTTATACAGATGTGTTGCCCTATTTCTTATTCCTCCCTCCATGGGTCACCAGCTATTTACACATCACATGAAACGTGACAGCACAACTGTCACTTTACACTGGTATCTAAGGAGCAATAGGTACCTCTCCGGTCGTGCCGGCCCAATTCTCTTACAAACATACTAATCGAAACGACAGCCGTAGTCTTGTCATTATTCAAAAATATATTTTCATGGTATCGTGTAATGTTAAGTGGCCGAATTATCAATCCGTTAGCGCCATGCCACAGACACAGCGGTGCAAATTGCGGCGCGGTGAGCGGATCGTCTGACTCTCTCTCACTCGATACTCGACGGGCGAGTGAGAGAGATACAAACGATTCGCTCACCGCGCCGCAATTCGCGCTGTGGCTGTGGCCGGGCCGTTATTATGCCTACAATAGTGTATTTCAAGTCGAGATACCGAATGCAGTTTTATATATTTTGATAAATTATACTGAGGGCTAATACTTATGTAAGAAAAAAAGTTTCATCAATACCCGTCTAGTAGTTTTTGCGTGAAAGCCGCACAAGACACAAATAAAATTACGTCTTCTACAGTTTTATTATATGTATAGTTTGTAATTTTTATCTTAAAAGGAATAAATGAATAAACAATAATAGCTGCTTAATTACAAAAAAAATAGAACAGTGAAATTAGAATAATATATCTGTGGACTATAATATATTGTGTGGACTTTTACACAGTACATTAGTGTAGCCCCGTGGTAAGTACCGTAAGGACTTATGCTATGGATACTACACAACGGAAATAAATTCAACATGTTTTATAAATTTATGATATTTTATATATTTAAGATTTTATTATATAAATACATATAAACAAGATAAACATCCATGACCTGGTCGGGATTCGAACCCGCGATCCCTGGTGCAACATATTAGCTCTGTACCTCTCTCTCTCTGTTAATATAAGCTACTCTAATTGTCTATTAGAGACAGGAAGTTTAAAGGCGCACGGTCCACGGCTGCGTCATCTGCACATGATTGTCAGGCAAATCGATTTACCCTTTTATTGAAAGTTTACCACCAGAACTAATTACACCCACCTTTCCATTTATATAATGTGGTATTGACTACGCTGGACTAACGCACATATTGAAACCTAAATGTAGGGCTCCAAATGGTTTCCTGTTTATTTTTTTATTTCGTAACTCGTACAGTGCACTTAAAACTAGTAAGTAATTTTCGCCTTGTTTGCTTGCTTTTTAGCGATTTATAGCTAAGCGTGGTGAGTTTTATCAGATAGTGTCCGACAATCGATCAAGTGTGTGAGCTAGCAGCACAAAGCGTCGACACTATCAGTCATACTAAACTTGTTTCCCTTTACGGGGGCCTTTCGGTTTATGAATGCTAATGACACTTACATTCAACAAAGTATTCACACTTACAAGAAACGCCGACGATTATCGCATTTTTGTCGTTGACCGTTAATGGAAGCCGCTTAGTAATAATTAAAATTGTTAATGGAAAATGTATCACCATCAATCACATTTTCTTTCCATTTCCTTAATTTATCGTGACACATGACAACCATTTCTCTCCGTATATTTCATTTCGGTTTACATTAAAATACGCCCGATGCTTTTTTATAGTATAGAAGGAAAGCCAAAAGTCGGATAACTGAGATGAAGGTAATTTCCGAGGCCCACAGACAGCTGCAACACCAGAGGTATTGCATTTGCAGGTTGCGCTACCAACCTTGACATATTATGCCTACACAAATCCGATTTATCAGTCTATTAGTGATCACCTGAAAATCGAAATTCGATATCAATTATAAAATATATTATAATCCATTGAAATTCAAACTGTTGGTTGTGTTACACACACATAGTAAAACTTTTTTGTACATAAAATCTGCATAGGTAATTAGTACCTAATTATACCTTAAAGATATTATGCCATCTTAAGTGCGGTAATCAATTTGTTTATTACATGACTTAAAGGAGATGTGAGAACAATTGTATTTTTTTGGTTTGGGTTTCATTTGATTCAGACAAAATAGTAAAATGTAATGCAAGTTATATTAATATAGCAACTTTCTGAACATCTCCATTTAATCCTCAACTGTACGAAATGTACTCGCATTTAAAAAATAAGCGGATTTTTTTTTTCTTCAAATATATAAATGGATCTCCGCGTTCTACGTTTCCGGCACCGCTGCGCGCCCCAATCCTTACCCCTTAGTTCGGTTCTAGTGGGCTTGTGGAACGGTCGTGTTTTCTGATTGTGACATATTTCTGGCTCATTCCCCTACTCGCGTTATTAAAGTTGAATTGTGATTTTAGTAAGTGTTACATACGCATAACATTAAAAGTGATAAAGTAGGTTGATTGTTTGACTACAAGATAGTGTGTAACCAATATTTTTTTCTAAATATTTAAGATATTGACAATATCGAATTATTGAGTACCTACAGAAAGAAGAGAAAATAGTGAGTCTTTGTTTACCTAAAGATTTTTTTTCGACAAACTATATCTAAGCTTTTTTTTACCGGGTTATATAAAAAAAAATATCTGCGTTATTTTCTTGCAAACTTTAAAAAAAATATTGCTTTATTTTCTGCTATTTTTTGTTAAAGGTAATTCCAAATACTTGTGCACCAGTACGTACATAATTAAATAACTACTAACATCTCATAAGTTGCACAAATATCTTAGTGACAGTGAGCTGATCAGAATAATCTAACGGCAAGACTACTGCTACTTTTTCGAGTAGTCTGAAAATGAATATAAGTGAAAAATTTACAAGGCAAGTTAAGACGTGTTATTTCAAAAAGTAAGAAAAGTAAAGAAAGAACAAAATTAGTTTCAGAATACACTTGAGGGTTTTGAAGCTATATCAGGGTCGTATGTGCTTTATGACACTCATAAAAGCTCTATAACTTGATGATAAAAAATAAATATTTAGAGGCCATATTATAGCGCAGACACAAGAGTACTCTTTATTGCCATTTTCATATGACTATGGGACGGCAGTTTGACACCGCCGCTGAGACAAAATATCTTAATGATGTAAGGAGAGTGTAAGTAGATTTAGATTAAATCTGTGATTCGTGATTTATATGTGCCCTTACCAGGGCTTTGCCAGTACTACGCCCTAGGCGTTAGCGCTCATCACAATATTATTGAGAAAGATTTTGTTTTTTTTAATATAATTATTAGTGTACCCGCAAAGATCGATATTCGATCCAAGTGAAACTTTTTTGTAATTAAAAACTAAATATCATATAATATTGTAACTAAGGTAAACAATTTATGTAGAATTTTCAACACTTGCAAAAGGCACATGTAAACTTCATCATTAATTACGTGTATCTTAAATATCAATGTGTCAAATACATGGTAGTATGTGTAAAGATTTATTTATTACATTAAAGTACTTTATAAACATTATTAGTAAAATATTTTAGCGCTCTGCACTTCTCTTACACGTAAAAAAAATAAGTGTGCCGAATTTCAAACTCCTCCGTCCGCGCAATTTTCGCTAAAATTTTCCTAAAGTTTTTGCTTCACGTATCATACATATTTTATGTTATATTCAGGAAAACAAAATTAACCTTTTTTTAAATTTAACTTTTTTTTTTTTTTATGGAATAGGAGGGCAAACGAGCAGTTGTAGCCATTTTCATGACTACGCCCATAGACATCTGCATAGACTACAGATGCGCTGCCCCCCTTTCTCCTCCCACCTCCGTGGACCACCGGCTACTTACACACCGCACGAAACGCGACAGCACAGCTGTCACTTCACGCCGGTCTCGTGTAAGCGAGAGGTACCTCCCCGGTCGTGCCGGCCCAATTCGGCTGCATGCAAGCATGCAGCGTGGCACTACCTCTTACATGTTAACTTACATGTTTAACTGTAATAATTATATAAAATAAAAAAAAATATAAGTGAAAAGGCAAAAAAGATTGATATATTTTAATTATTTCATTCTTGAAAGACTAATTTTTGTTATCAGTATTCTTTAGGTATAGAATACTGATAATGTCCGATACATTATATTATTTATTATTATTACAGGTTAAGAACGCGACCACTTGTTTACGATATATTAACTTAAACAGAAAATTTAAATCGTTTTTTTGGTAATATAAAGCGGAGCGTAACGAGAGTTGAAAAATCAAGTTACTAAATTTTGACAGTTTTTTTGTAGGTCCATGATTTTTCGGGTTCCATAGCCCAATGGCAAAAAACGAAACCTTTATAGATTCGTCATGTCTGTCTGTCCGTCTGTCCGTCCGTTTATATGTCACAGCCATTTCCGAAAATATTGGGCCCTCGTAGTTGAAACTTTGTAGGTTGAACCCTTTATTCATTTACATTGTGTTTTCTCATTTTGGAATTACATTACACTGTACAATATTTTGCGATGTTAAAGTACGGTGATAAAGAGAACAGAATCGTTGTGATTGCATTACACAAAGTAGGTATGGAGCCAAATGCAATTTTTGAAACTCTCCATACATTTGGTATTAGTCAAATGTTTGTGTACCCGGCTATTAATACGTACAATGAGATTTCCTCTGTTTGGGACAGGGAAAAATCGGAAAACGTAGTGTTCGTACGGAAATGGTGGTTAAAGCAGAAAGGGAACGATTTCGAAAAAATCCTGTCTGAAAACAAAAGATGACGATGATGAAGAACCAAGAGATGACGTGGTCTTTACACGCATCTTGCGTATAAAGCTCACGTATACGCTTCGACCTAGGTATACGGATATAAATTTGATTAATTATTTCATTGCAATCAAACTTATTGTGAAGTAAATTGTAAAGTATCATTAGATGTAGATAAATTCTTCTTGAATATAATGATGGAATACAGACTTTACTTAGTAACTGGTCATATAATAATTTAGATTTACTTATAAAAACTGCCTTTAAGAATTTCGTTGCAAGTTTTTAACTGTTGAGTATACTTATCATAAATTGGGTTCTATATAACTGAGCCATACTCAATTCGTGACCTAACTAAGGCTTTGTATAAAATTAAATATGATAAATGACAAGCCCATACACCTAAAAGGCTTCGTTAGTCATTTGAGTTATATGATAATCCAGATGCAACTTAGAATCTAAATACAATCCTAAATCTTTTATAATAAAGAAAAAATTATAATAATTAATATATTATAAAAAATTATATGCTGAGCAAACAAAAAATATCTATGTATTACCTAATAATAATATGGTGGGGCTTGCCGCTTGCGTGCCTGTGATTCCCAAGACTATGCCGGACAGGCTTTGGGGGGAAAGGCCAGACTAAAAACAGCTCTAGTCGTGGTCTTCCACCAGTCCCTGTGAATCAGCAGACGGCGACTCATTTGGAGTACTGAGGCCAGGGGCAGTATGGGAACCTGATCACTTTGCACGGTTCTACATCATAGGAGAGACGAGAGATATAGAGAGATAGCGGCCGAAGTCACCCGCAGGGCTTTAGTCCTTAAGGGCTACTCAATTGCCAAGGCCGACACTGTACGCGTTTGAGCCATCTGGGCTCCAGGGTATCGACGTAAACGCATTCTGCATTACCAAAAAAAAAAAAAGGATTTCGTCAACTTTACTCATTGTTTTGACTTTTACACACTTAGAAACATGTATAAGTAAAGAGTTTTTCTGGATTTTTATTGTCGTACTTTTGCACATTGGTACTGCACACGTTATGTAATTATTCTTATTCGTTCTTAATAAATTCGTAAATCGTAGATAAACCGTACAGAGACAGTCTAGCCTTACAATAATATGCATAATGTCACCATAGATAATACAGTATATACTGAGAATGCCACAAACATATCTGACTCGACTAGGCTGGAACTAAAGCCTTCATTTTGAAATGTCAATCTGTTGACAGTTTTATTGGTGGAGCGACGGACATAACTCATTTACCCTTTAGGAATGCGGGAAATATTATTTTAAAAGTTTTATCATGTATACAAGAAGAGAAGCATCTCCAAGCGCCATTTGCAAATTTGTTGATTGTTTGTAAATTTGATTTTTTTCACGACCATAATTAAATCAATAAAAAATATAACAGTCCATTATTTTATTTCTAACTATTTATTGTATTAGAATTAACAATTGAATATTATTTTTATTAAATCGTGAAAAAATGGGTGAAATATCTCCTTCCTTTGTAGGTTTATATAATTCCTAATTGGTGTTTTAGGGTTTCGTACCCAAAGGGTAAAACGGGACCCTATTACTAAGACTTCGCTGTTCGTCCGTTCTTCTGTCCCCAGGCTCTATCGTATCGACCGTGGTAGATAAACAGCAGAAATTTGCCCAGATAATGTATTTATTTTGCCTTGAATACTAAAAAAATAGAATAAAGGGCAACGAATAAAAAATTGTATTTGTTAGAATGGAGGCTCCATTATAAAAAATCTGATTTTATATATCAAAGGTTACCTTTATATTATAAAAGTGATTTTTTGGTCGTCTTTCCTCGATATTGACAAAAGCAACAGGTAGACGCTTTAAATATTCACGGAATATTTAGTTATATTTTATTGATTAAGGTACCTACCATTTTTTATTTTTTTACGTACAAAAGATGAATATTTCATGTTTGTGT
>LUGF01024134.1:133171-154236 GCA_001625245.1 Calycopis cecrops
TTGTATGCCTGTTGATCAGTGCAAGGCACGTCTCGAAGCGTACTTCGCGCTGGCGATCATTGAGTTCGTGGGGTATCCATTTGTCGAGCTTTTTTACCTTGCCAAATTGACGCAAATGAATCAATATTGTTTTGATACTAACGTCGAAAGCTGCTGCTAATTCAGCCGTAGTTTGAGTATCATCAGCTTCCAGAATCGTCCTTAATTTGTCATTGTCGACCAAAGTTTTCGGACGACCACGGGGTTCATTTTTCAGGTCAATATTTCCAGCACGGAAGCGGGCAAACCAATAACGGGTGGTTCGTTCGTTTGTAGTGTTTGCTCCGTAAACGTCATTGATGTTGCGTACCGCTTGTGCCGCTTTGCTGCCACGACGGTACTCATATTCCATAATTACTCGAATTTTTAACGTATTCATGATAACATAAAATACTCGAATGCGATGAAAACCAAACACTAACTATTAAACAAATGACGATTTTATAAAAAAATAATACCATGTTTTTAAAATAAAATTAATTTGAAATTAGAATTATCAGCCAGAAACAAATCATTTTGATTTGAAATGGCAAGTACGACAAAACGGCAACTTCATAGGAAAATACCTATTATTATAATATAATACAACTGTAATATAGTATATTGTTAGGTACGTGCGCGAGTACGGCTTGCACTTGACTGTTTTTATAATTATAACACCCTAATTCGTCAGTTTACGAAGATTTACACACCTATATTGTAAATGAAACAAAATGTCAATTTGATACCATTTTATTTCTTGATGTATTTATTTGAGATTTGATAGATAGAATATTTATGTAATTACCTTTGTTCGCCTGTCGGTAATGAAGAAAAGGACTTTTCATTGTTTTTTTTACTTTTACACCCATGTACTTCACAATTGTTACTTGGTTTTAGCATTTTATGCAAAACGCGGGAATCGTAAAGTGCTTAATATGAACGCGCGAGCGTGCGACGGCCCTGTGTCGCAGATATCTTCGAAGATAGCTTAAGCGGTAGGCATAAAATACGTAACCTTGAGCGAGTTACGGACGCCTGCCAATAGTAAGAAGTGAGGTCTCAGTTTCCAATCCCGGGTCAGAAACAAAAACATGTACCTACCCTTCCTTGGCAGTCAGGTAAAAAGTGCTCTTAGGATTCTTCTTCTAGGACTTCATCTAATATGTGTATCGTGATTATATATTATATCGACATATTATCTACTTTATCCAATGTCATGTATCATGTATTTTAAATTTGGAATTGATTCCTTCTGTGTTTTCATTCTAACACTTATTTATATAAAGTTATCAGTTGTGTTCCTTCATGAGATTTATCATTCTAAGGAGCCATCAAAAATCAGAGTGGTATCATTTAAAAATGTAAATACTCGATTCTCGTTACATTTTATTAACCATTTTTTCTTCATGTGAAATAAAAAAGAACACTATGCTTAACAATAGTTAAACGTTATCTTCTATGTGTTTTCACTAAGATGGTTTAAAGTGATGAAAGTCTACCAATATCTTCTGTTTCTATATTCCCGTACGCTGGTTTTACTTCAACTAACTATCAGCTATTATATCAGATTTTTTAATTTGAAAAATAAAATAAAATAATAACCTACGGGCAAAATAATTGAAAATATTCTGAAATAATTATTTCACCGTTTTAAATCGTAAACATTTTTTATCCGTGATCAAAAAAAAGAAAGGATATCTGCATCAGACAAAAGAAAGAACAACAGTTTTATAAATTTGCAAATTTGTGGCATCAATATTCATCTAGTGATGGGGCGTCGGCCATATTTTTACAGTCGACGAAACTAGTTTATAAAACTGTTTAATTTTCTACTAGTTTACATCGTAGACTAAATCATTTGATCCGTTTAGTGAAAGGTCGACTGTTTGAAAAAAACCTATTTCGGAAGTAGATAAGGTTTTTCAACATATTTATTAAACGACTAATAGTCCAGTAGTCACCTAATTGTAATTACGAATTGAAATAAACTCTCCTTCATAAGTACTCTTTATCATTAATAAATATTTTCAAGGGGTAATTGTTTTTTCGAAGTGGTGCTATATAATATTACTGTTTTTACGGTCCAATATAGTTAATATTTATCATTTACAGTAAATTTAGGAAAATACAAATTACACTATTTTAGTAAATAGTTACTAAAAATTATCAATAATTTATATTATTATAATTTACAGTTTACGTAATAACACGTTCTATGAATTTACAGAACACGAAAACTAAAATTAGAACACTGACTAGGTAATTACTAATAATTACTAGAAAAGATAAATATTGGACCTAAAATTCAACATAGACTTAATAAAAAGTATTAAGTCTATTAAATTCAATGGCAACTGAAAAAATGACGTAAACGAAATTCAACCCGTGAGAAGGCTCGCTGTGAGCACGAATAATGTTATTGCGATTACTTTTTACGTTAGAAGCCCTCCAGCACTACCAGCTTCTCAGGAACTTCCCAATATTTCATCCTCTCTCATCTGATGCGGTTCACGCGTCACTCAGTTCCGCTGCGACAGCACAGCGAGGTATTTGTGAACATCGCATCGCGCAGCGCGGCATTTTGCTCATCGCACGCCTATCGGCGAAGTTTTTTTTGCAGTAAAATGTATTTTGACGTACATTTTAATTGTTTTGCATATTTATGTAATTTATCTCAGAAAATATATTGTTAATATAATATGTCAGTTGTTTATAGTACAAAAAGCCAACATGAATTGACAACGGAACGGAACGAACATCTAGAGGCCAAATTCTGATAACCGAAACGAGAGATTACAGGAACTGGAAACTTATTTTATTTTTATTTTTGAAATATTGTTCAACAATGATAACACATTGTTCCCTTAACCCTCCTCCATTTTTAATAACCCTAAAGTATCAGCTTTCAAATTATTATTATATTTATTTGCCAACATTTTAGGTACTGCACAAATGGCGACAAATTCAAAATTTACGTGACTTTTGGAACACCCGTTATAATAGGCTTCATTATAACCATTCTTTCACTAATGGAAAGCTACATTATCAAGAATTACAAGAAGTACTTTGTAACATACGCATTTTATTACGAAATTTTGGCCAACGAAGTGGGCATGGGTCGGCTAATTCCTATACAAAATGTTTAATTTAGTTTATTTTAAACTTTATAGTGTATATAAAGATACAAATAAATTCTAATTATTATTTAATCTATTGAGATATTTAAATTAACTGCGATAAGGAAGACAACTTTATACCCCTCACTTTGATCCCAATGTAGACGAGCTTAAAATAGCTTAAACTACCAACTATAAATTGCAATTCAATCCAAACTTGCAGCGATTAGCTTTAATCAAGATAGCTTATGAGGTAATCTGTTATCCCAAAGTTACTTTAGTATATATTCCATTTAAGTATTTCCTACCAAGAACGAAGTTCAGATTCTAACAGAATATTATAATATCAAATATCTAGATACTGTGTCAGACATGCTCTCAAAACCACACAACATATTATACTCCAAGACAAGCGTCATCATGCTGCTTTCCGGAGCTAGGTGTGTTTATTAGCTTAGGAACTTTGGTAATGTGTTTACTATTGGCATTTTGATTGATGTTTTATTTCCAGGTTACGTTAAATTAGAGGAGAGTTCGCGTTTTTAGGGTTCCGTAGTAAACGAGGCACCGTTATAATTACGTCATGTCTGTCTGCCTGTTCGCGGTTTTACTCAGAGAATATATGAATGAAAAAATAATGGTTAAATAAGGACACTGCACTAGAAGGTTGGGATACTACGAGAAAATGAATTGAATGTATTAGTAGATTATTCATTATAATTTGCTGGCTGTCGCGTTTCGTACGGTGTGTAAGTAGCCGGTGGCCCATGGAGGGATTGGGGAAGAAGGGGGGCAACGCATCTGTGTATAAACTATTCGGAAGCTGAAAATGGCTCGTTTGCCCCCTTGTAATATAAAAAAAAAATACTACCTTCGCCCGCAGCTTTGCCCGCGTGGATTTCGGACTTCAAAATAGAGTTATTATACATATTATACATATACTTTCCTATTGAATCAGTTTATCTATTTAAAAAAAAGCCATCAAAATCTATTGCGTAATTTTAAAGCGGATAGCGACTTTTTTTATACTATGTAATGATGATTAAGAAATAACGTAATAAAATACGAAACGGATATATAATGTTAATCAAAATGTCTCATGATGATTAAAATACTTATTATATAAGATTTTGATAGACAACAGAAAAGTCCTGAGACCGACATTTACAAACCACTATTGATAGAACCTAACATAATTATTATACCAAACTCTTATGGTAAAAACCCGAAAAATTGTATCTTTTATATTAAATTCATACATTTACCAGCCCATACTGGTAAATCCTAGGATTTACTAGTAAAACTTAAGATTTACTGACATCTTTTACAGTAAGATAATATCTCTGTTATAGTTATCTATGGATAATATATAAAAAATATACCCGTCGTGTATACGATTCGATGCGATACACATTTTTAAATTTTCTGATTATATTTTTTTGTTTCAGATAATGCATGATATCAATGAACAAGAAAAGATGCTGTATTGTGGGTGGATGAAGCAGAGTTAGAGCTTCGTGTTTCATGTGGCTAATGAAGATGATGAGACCACGTATACCGGTCTATACGCTAACAGTCGAATTTGTCTTAGTCACGATATTGGCCTTTATCATTGAAAATAAAGGTAAGAGAAGGATTTAGTTAAAATATTTTTTTTGTTTTGATGAAAAATGTGACGAATAGATATTCAAGCTTTTTCGAAATATACTGTAAAACACAGCTGTCAATCGTACTTATTAAAAAAAATATTGATTTGTGTATAATTATTATGTTACTCTTGTACTATTTCTCTGCGGAATGTATTTAGATGCAGTGTGTCACTGTTATAGAACAATTTGCAATGACATAAATGTGCTTTTTATCTTGAAAAAGAATCCTTTGGTGCACATTTCACGCGAATGTGCCTACGCTGCACAGCTAGTATCCTTTTTTTATACATGGATATATATTTAAGTATGCTGCCTAGGAGCCCTGCGGATGCTTTCAGCTGCTATAATTGACGAGTGGTGGATCTACAAGAAACAGGATCCCTCCAGCGACAGGCTGGTCTCGGTGAAAAGACCAGACTTCTTCTCATTGGGGACTGTCCGGCTGCCTCTAAACATTCCCTACGTCCGCGTCGTCAGAACCGAGCAATGGAGTCAAGTTCCCATCTTGATCCTTGACCCCAGGGCTTCAAAAAAGCACGCCACCAATTGTCCGGATCATACCCACGCTGTCGTGTGCTAATTCAGAAGGTCAGGTGGAGAACACCGCGACTGCGTTGCTTTTTGTCTAGCCTCCCCCCAAGCCTGTCCACTATGAGTAGCCCTGTACGGCATAGCTTTGAGATCAAAGAAGCACGCAAGCCTCCCCCCCAACTCGACAAGGTGGCAGCATCTTCGAGGGGGGGGGGCTTATACCTATAACAATATAGCAATAACAATAATAAAAATAACAACACATATTCTCGCTAGTTCTTCTAACCCTATAAAACTGAGTATCAAATGTCACAATTCTTATAAATTCTGTAAGAGACAGAGTCGCAATGCACGGAAGCAGAACTGCGGCGGCACGACCGGGGAGATAATTTTAACTTACATGATACCGGTATAAATTTACGCCGATGTTGTGTGTCTGTTCTGTTGCGTTTCGTTTTCGTCCATGGAGGAAAGAGGGCAATGTTTAACCTGTATAACCTCTATGCGGATGTATCTGAGCGACGGGAGTCATAAAAATGGTGCGAAAATTCTCGTTTGTCTGTCTCATAAACTATGAAAAAAGATTTGTCTTGCTCCCTCCACATATATTATTCTCTTCATACAAATACACCAGTTGCAGACTCGTAATCCCAGCTCGGACTGCACACGGTCAATCTGATATACTATGTCAGTATTGTTCTTCGGTACTCACAGGCTTTTACATCGGTTTGAATTTAATATAATGCAATGCAATTAAATATAAGCATGTAAGCTCGCCTAATATATTTAAACGCCAACTTGCAGAGCACATTAAATGCACCTACTGAAGCTTGGATGTGTTGTCTTATATCTGATCTTACATGCTTCCCTCTTATTAAGATTAACATAAAGCCTACGACGTATTTATATATCTTATTTTTGTAATTTACTCGTTTCTCATTTAAGTGACTGTATGTTTTTATGGGAAATAAATGTCTTTAAACCTATATAACTTTTAGATAGATTCTACGCTAGCAGACTGAAAGGTCAGTGCAGCTTCATCTGTATGAGAGGCGAGTGCCCTAAGGTAGCTCGAGCCTCTGTGATTTGTGGACGATGGGGGTGCAGACCCCCCCCCCTTCTTTCCCAGATAATCTGCGAGAAGGCAAACCGGAATATTGCGATTAATAGGTTATACTATTATTATCTTGGCCAGGAGGACAGCGGGTGTCCTCCTTTCCCCCCCTCTGACGGGGGGGAGCAGCTCACGCGCGGCAGCTAAAAAGTGGCCGTTACATCTTTTACTTACACTTACATCTTAATTATTACTTATCTAAATAAGAAGTAAGAAAAAGTTTCTTCTTTATTATTTAACTGGATAAGGAAAGTAAGCAATAGAGCCTTGCACAAACTGCACGAAACGCGACAGAGTAGCCATCAATCATTAGCGCTGGTGCCAGTAGTGACCAACAGGAATTTTCTCAATCATAGCCTGCATATTTGAAACAATTCCTGTTGCTCACTATTTTTTTTAACTTATCGATAATGACGAAGCGTTTTGTTGAATTAAGAAAAAAAGTATCTTGTTTTTGTGAGTTTCCAGTACTCCCGTGGGAGGAGCCTCTGGGTGTCAGTAGATATCACAAAACACTGACTGTTCCTTTGAACCATTATTTTATAAAAAAAAACTCCTTGATTTGATAAAGCCAACTTCTTTTAACCGGTCCTTTAATTCTAAAAAAATATCGCATATAATGAAAAAGGTTTTTTTTATTATATTCGACGATACAATTAATAGATAACTTCGTTTTAATTAAAACATACTCAAAGGATTGAAAATAATAATTGTAATAATTTAGTTGAGCCAATTCATTACTTATTTCGATTAAACGATTCATACCTTAAACATAAAACCTATTTAGATGATTTTATACATTTATTTATTGTTCATCTTAATTATTTACTTATTCACGCAAAAATTTCTAAATCGATTTCCATAAAATTTTCCACACATTTAGAGGGTAACTTGGATTAACACATAGGATAGTTTTTATCCCGAAAAATGTTTCTGTGGGATGCTATGAGATGATGACTTTAATGTATTTGTTACCCCTTCACGTTAAAACTACTTATCAGATTTTCATGAAACTTGGCATATGGTTAGAAGGGAACTTGCATCAACATATAGGATAGTTTTTATCCCGAAAAAATGTTCCTGTGGGATGCCATGGGATGATTTTCAATTTTCCACGAGATCGAAAATACGCGGGTGAAACCGCGGGGCGCAACTAGTATTTTATATAAATAATGAGGTTGATTTTTTAAAAGATCATGAAGCAAACGAGCAGTGGAAGACTTATATTTACCACTAACGGACAGAGACATTTGAATTTCGAATTCTATCCCTTACTGCTTTGACGACTTTTTTCGTAAGAACACTACGTGGACGGCCAGATTTTCTTTGCCACAAACAGAGAAAGTCTTATTGTACCTGACGGCGCTTGGCTGATTATAGTTTAGTATTAATTACAAGTTGTTTAATTCCTTTGTTACATAATTAGGATATTGTTGTAAAGATTTAGTTAACAATAGACTAGAGGGACGACTGTATCACACCCTCTGACGCAACGCTGTGCACGTGTGTGCAGGTATCCAGGAGGAGAGGAGTGTGGAGACCACGTGAGGGCGCTTGAGAACGTGGAGGTGGCAGAACGATTTGAGACGTAGTGGCGCACACACGTGCTCAGCGGAGTGTCTAGGTGTATTTTAAATTATTATTAAAGTTCTTTTCACATAAATGTTAAATTGCAAGATGTCGAATTAAAATATCATTGTAAAGTTATAACGTATGTCAATTATTGATCTCATCTACCCGCAACCGATACGCCCACTGATTACCTTATGTGATACAGACGGCCAAATGCCTACATACCTATTAATAGCCTGGTACACAAACATTCGACTAATATCAAGTGTATAGAGAGTTCTAAAAATTTCTAAGGCACTGGTGACGAGAATTATTGAAATAATTAACGCTACTCATATTAGAGTAGACATATTCTCAGGGGCTGTGAGTGAAATCGCAAAAAAAAAATTATTATTTGTTATGATAGTAAATAACAATATTTTAGATAGTAATAATTTAGTTAATAAGATATAATATTGTATTGGGTATACCTGTAAAAATATTATGCATTGGAAATAAATAAATAAATAAACACTTGCATTTGGCTTCATACCTACTACCCAACTCCATTTTAATATCGGAAAATATTGTACAATGTATAATGTATAATGTAATATTGTAATGTGCCAAAATGAGAAAACACAATAAACATCGTTTAAAAATGACAGATTCCAAATTCAAATGAATATTTTTTTATTGTTAACTGTAACTGTATTTATGGACAGACTAAGTATATACAAGACTTGCTTATTTAAAGTATTACCTATTACAGGATTACACAACACTTACATTTAATTTTTGACTAAATTGGAAAAACGACAACAACAAAATTACGCGAGTTATTTAACGAAAATATTTATTTGTCAACTTTTGATTGCAATAATTGTACCATTTGTTGGTAGCAAACTCTCGGAGTGGGAGTACGAGTCGCAGTTAGCTACTTTTTTTCTTTTGTAAAAAGTACAGCCCAATCAATACAGCTTAATCAAACTAACAAGTCATTTGTCTAAATCAAATATTCCAAACAGCTGTTTATATGAATCTATATATAACCTAAAAGCTATCCAAAGTTGTCCACGATTACCATATTATTCAGAATCATAGTGATGTTAGCAGACATATATAATTTATACTCAATTCTGATTGGATAGAAGCTGAATATTTAACACAATAGATGGGATCTCGGAAATCAATGTATTCCATCCCACTGATAGAGCGCGATGAGACATTGTGTGTTATGCAATTAGACGATAGCAATTGCGGCTTCCCGCTACGAATGTCAACCGGTGTGCACATGTTTGATGTACGCTGCGGAACAAGTTTCATTATTTGGTTGTCATTGTGATAGTTATATATTTATCCGAGTGCAGTAAAGCTTCACTCAAAGAATGTTGATTAAGTTTTCTTAGATGAAATTGCTTGGAACATGAAGAGTTGATTTAAATTAAACGTAACTCTAGGGCCTTCGTAAAATTTATTATATTTTTATGAGATTCTGTATGCAAAGTTTTATTAATTTGTGAACATATTCGACTGAATTCGAATAAGTCTCTTTTTAGGGTTCCGTATCTCAAAGAGAAAAAACGGAACCTTTATAGGATCGCTATGTTGTCCGTCTGTCTGTACGTCTGTCAAGACCTTTTTCTCTAAAACTTGAGAAGGGATTAAGCTGAAATTGTTGTCAAATACGGAGGTCAGTTACGTCTTGATGTCTTCAAATAAATCACACTTCTAAGTTAACGCAATAAAAAGTTATAGCCAATTATGCACAAATTTTGTATGAAAACGTACTTTGTCGAAAACCAAAAACCTATCGGGTACTTCCCGTTGACCTGGAATTGTGAAATTTGGCAAGAACTAAGAACTTATAGCACATAATATTATATAGGAGTAAATCTAAAAACTAGTAAATAATATGTAGGTCATTGGAAAATTACTATCTACTTATAACTGTAATTCGTTGTCTACTAAATGGGTGTGAGCAACCGCTTATATACGTTTGTCAACTTAAACGGCAGGCGTAAAGTTACAATAATTGAAAACCATGTATTTCGTTTGGATTACGGAACCCTCGGTGTGCGAGTTGAACTAGCACTTGGCCGGTTTTTTTTGTAGCTGTTTTATAGCAGATTGTGTAAGAATGTGGGTTGAATTTTAAGAGAGAGAGATGTACATAGGTATTTTGCTTTAGTACAATTATAAAATTAGCGTGATTAAATGACCTTATGTAATTTTCGTATTATATTTAATATGTCCTTGGAGTCAATTTAATTGTAAGAGTAAAATAATCTTTTACATACCTACCCGAATATGCCAGTAAGTGTGAGTATAATTTGTGTTAATTTAAATAATATACATACTATCTGCAACACACAGTTTCACCTGCGTGAATTTTTATCGTGCAATAATCAGAATGAAATATACACAGATGTATTTATAAATATCCGTAGAACTGTATTGGAGGAGTATGAGCACAGATACCGTGATACGAGATAAGAAGTTAAAATAAGAATGAATACATATTGTAATTACTTTACGGGTTTTAACACGGTAAAAATTAAAGGCCAAAATATATCCCTTTGCCCGACGTTTCGACTGGGTTACACCAGCCAGCCAGCAGTGTTAAAACCCGTAAAGTAATTACAATATGTGTAATAAACACGAAAGTCTCAAACAAGTAGGTATTAAGAATGAATACCTTATCGGGTGGTTCCTATTAAGTTCATCAGGTCAAACACCTGATCTATAATAAGAAGCAAATGCTTTAATTTTAAAACTTAAATTATAAAATATGCATTTATCTTTAATACAGAGGCAACCAAGGCTGTACAAAAAATATATACAAGGTTGATACATTTTAGGATTCATTTAATGCCTCTTTCTTGTATCAACCTTGTATATATGATTTCATTCACATTGTCATGTAATGTCATGTCCAATTTTTTATATTGTTGGAACTTAAAATGGAAATGCATGTGCAAAACAATAGCTGCTACTTAAACATTTTACAATGAATATATTTTGAGATTATTAAGAACTTGCGTCGAATTTTGTTTGCGAAACCAAAATTCTGGTGCGGACACATTCTACTAGTCCTACTAATATTATACTCGTAAATGCGAAAGTTTGTAAACAGGTTTGTTACTCTTTCACACAAAAACTACTGAACGGATTTTCATGAAACTTTACAGTAATATAGCTTTCATATCAGAATAACATAATAAGTTAAAATTTATAGGGATTTTTTATAATCCGAAATCCACGCGGGCGAAAAGCTAGTTGAGTGATAAAACAATCACGGACACCAACTTTCACAAATTTTTATACGCATGTCAATATTACTCCTGTACCTGTTTGAAGAAAGAGAGAAAAATCTAATTGATAATCTAGCCCTGAAAAGAGCAGGGCTGAAGGCGAGGCCGCGGCGCTTGCATCTTTGGACAAAGACTTACATTTAATTTATTTATTTATTGTATAATAATGTTGCAGTATAATACACATTATAATTACATTCAGTTTAATAGAAAGAGCCGATTTTCTTAAGAATAGAACGTTGATACAATTTTATTACATAAAAATGGTACCTCCTGTAAGTTGTTGAAAACTACTGGCATCCAAACTAGGCAATTGCCTGTATCTTTGATTCCAGTCCTCCGTTCTAGGTTACACCATTACATTAGTAATACACGTCATTTATTTTTATCACTAAATGAGTGCGTGCGTGCGTACGTGCGTGCGTGTGTGTATGTAAGAATGTTATGATTGCCAAGGTCTTATCTTTTGCTCATGAATAATGCCTCAATATTTGTTGTACATAATTATATAATTTACAAATATGATAAAGATAATATTTTAAATTAAGTTTAGAAAAAAAATATTTTCTATAAAGTTATCTATCTATCCCTAAGAACACCAGTAAACACTGGTATGTAAAAAAACACTGATTTATTAAAATTCCATAGATGTAAAGCTGAATTCAGCTGGTGATAATTGGAAATTATCGGTTTGACATCTATCTATACGATAAAAGGTGCATTGCAACTGAATTAGGCCTTGTACTATAAAAAAAAAGAATTAAGCCGCTCGACCACGGGGTCACATGAAAACGCCGTTAAGTTATAGCTATAGATGCTGTCGCGTTTCGTGCGGTTTGCGAGTTTCTAGTGGCTTATTCAATGGGGAAGTAAGTGGATATGAAAGTTCGTGCCGACAAAAGGCTTCGACTGGTTCTTTTCCTCCTATTTAATATAAAACATTCTAAAAGCTTAAATAGTTTTTTTTTAAAGGAAGTTTTATAAATTGAGGGATTATACATAAGTATAAATTAAGAGGAAAAATATAAAGATATTCCTAGCTTTACAGCGTAAAGAGTCATTAGTGCAAAGTGAAAGAAATAAACAGACAAGTCAGAGTAAGATTTTATCTCGGCGGTTAGACTCGGTGTAAAAAGTTTCAATTGATATTTTATTTTAATATTCTTCCTTGTACAACTCGAAGTACAAAGTTGTGCTTTATAAACCCACTTTGTGATTAACGAAACTAGTAGGATGATAAATTTACCGTACAAATACATCTTTTATATTAAAAACATAAACTGATTTTTGTCCTAATGATTATGCCATCATATTGACAGAATCGAATACATAATTATACATTATTTATTTTTATAAGGGTACTTGATACAAGATCAAGACGTATTGAATTCTAATCTTTTTTTTCATAAAAGATGTCCAATTTCAAATAAAAATGTGATCTTTAGGTGACGCGTTCGAGTATACATCTTTATTTATATATTTATTGTGTGCATGTGTATATTGTCACTGAACCCCTTCTAAACGACTGGACTGATTTTGACGAAGTTTTTTGTGTGTTGAAGTGGATTTGAGAATAGTTTAGTTTCATAAATCAACCCGGCAGATTGCGCCGTAGGTATCTTGAGTATACAATATTGTAGGATAATAAAGTCCGGTCAAATTAGCATCAAAAATTGGGGTAAGGTTACATTAATTCGCACCTTGCTAAAAATTGGCATGAATGTTGGGAACGCTATTATACACAATTTGTCAATTATCCACAAACATCCGAAGTGTGTAAAAAAATTTATTCATGGTCAAATGTTGCAAAAATCGGTTTTTAGAGTTTTCCAGCTAATCGGTAAGTTATTTAATAGATGAGACAAAAATTATTCATCATGCAATCATACTAATATTATAAATGCGAATGTAAGTTTGTTTGTTACCCTTTCACGCGAAAACTGCTCAACCGATCATCATGAAATTTTGTACACATGTTCTTGGAGGTATTAGAAGTAACATAGGATAGCTTTTATCCCGAAAAAATGTTCCTGAGGGATGCCATGGAATGATTTTCCACGATATCGAAATTTACGCGGGCGAAGCCGCGGGGCGCAGCTAGTTATCTATAAAAATTGTTTTTATACTTTTTTTCCCTAAGAATCACCATTTCGGAGATACAGCGATGCAAAATGTTGAAAAAGTTTGCAGTACATAGCGTGTTTTTGTTTAGGTTTTTTTTTATATTATAGGGGGCAAACGAGTAGGATCTTAGTGACTACCACCGCCCATAGACATCCGCAAAATTAGGTATCTTGCAGACGCGTTGCCGGCCTTTAAGAAAGAGGAATGTTCTTTTCTTGAAGATCCCTAAGTCGTATCGGATCGAAAATAAAGAGGGATGCAGCTGGTTCCATAGTACTATTGTACGCGGTAAAAAATGGCGTTTATACCACACACAAATGGATCTAGCTGATATTTCGGGGCCCCTGTCCAAAGGTGGGAGAAGATGCGGAGTGACGTTGCCGTCACCCTTGTTTTCTGCGGCCGTTTGATGGTTGGTACCTGGGTGGTGTTCGGGGTCAGCCAATGTCGGAGGTCCCGTCCCTCTAAATTAGCAGGTGGTGGCGTGGATTAGGGTCGCTGGCGTGGCGTGCTCCGTTGGAGCATTGGAACCAGGGGTCAGGATGGGAATCTGCCCAATTGCACGGTTTTAACGTTGGAGTAGGGACAGTTCACAGGCAACCGGACAGTCCCCAAAGAGGAGAAATCTGGCCTTTTCACCGAGGCCAGTCTGTCGCTGGAGGGGCCCTGTTACTTGTAGATCCGGGGTCCTCCAATTATAGCGGCTGAAGGGGTGTAGGGGTTTAGTCGGTAGGGGTAACCCAGTTGTCGAGCCCGACACTGTACCCGGTTGAGGCACCCGGGCTCCTGGGTAGCGTACGTAAATGTAATTCCCTACGTTACCAAAAAAAAATGGGTGCCACCCAAAACTCGTAAAAAAATATCATTAAAATCGACCGCTTAAGAGCAATTCAGTGACACAGAAAATGCATATTATCACAAAATAAAAATTCTATTGGGATAGATATTCTAACGCGTGAAAATGGTCTAAGCTAGTTACTAGAGAATAGGTACTAATATTATTGTAAAATTCACGCACTATATCAAATACCTACACGTACCAAATAAACAGTGCTTAACTTAAGAGCCGAAACGACGATGAATTTAGTCGTCTTTAAAAAGGTATCATTTACATTTCAATGCTTGCAAACGCCTGAAGCCAAGTAAAAGGAAGCGATCTGCAAAATTAAACTCTATAACGACTAGGAATGAGTTGTAAAAATATATTGAGTTTTGTTATTCAATGCTATTGACTAGTGACTTAAGTCACAAAATAATGTCAAAAATAAATGTTCTGAAGTCAATATACCAACTCGAGTATTATGGTTTGCTGATTTTGTCTTATACCTTTTGATTGTCGTGCCAACGGAATAGAAATATTACCTATGAGGATTACTGCACTGGTGTCTGCGCTAACACTTGTGCACAATAATAATATTTTCGGAGCTTATAGCGGCGGCCAATCTTTAAAGGGATCTTTTACAATATATTCCTGAATACTATATCCAATCCAATCCAATCTCGAATTCTCTTAACGCCCTAATATACTAACCTGTACGATCCCAAAATACCAACATAAGCTCTTTGCAACTTGCTCTTGCAGGACCAATGCAGGCCTTACGTCGCCTTGTTAATTTATATAACAAGATGTTCACGGAAATTGATATACTTGTACTATCAGCATATAGTTTTAAGAGGTAGACTGTACAAAAACTTTCTTTAGGCGACTAGCTAATATAGTTTTAACCCTTCTCTGTCATTACAACAATTAATTATAACAAGCAACATTTTAACAAAAAATATATCCTTATTCATGCTCAAAGCTCTAAGGAAGCTTCCCAATTAGGCGACAAAGTGTAATATGGGCAATAAACTTGGGACTTCAGTGATGGTTTGGTGGGGTGTTAGCTACGAAGCATATTTTTGTGAAAAAGTATTAAAAAATCGACACAAGTGTATCAATATACCATTCTTAAGAAGGTAGTTAAGCCCCTTAATAACAACATATTCAATAACCAAGTATGGTTCATCCAGCAAGACTCGGCGCCGGGTCATAAATCTCGGTCCACGCAGTCTTGGTTGGAAGCGAACGTCTCGGACTTCATAAGAGCTGAAGACTGACCGTCGTCTAGTCCCGATCTTAATCCGCTGAATTGTAATTTATTGTCAGTTTTAGAGAGTATAGCTTACTCTAAACTCCATCATAATTTAGAGTCTCTAAAACAATCCATTCGATTGGCAGTGAAGAATTTCCCCATGGAAAGAGTGCGTGCTTTTATTGATAACTGGCCTTAACGTACTGAGGCCAAGAGTCAGGATGGAAATCTGACTATTACATAGTTCCAACGTTGTAGTAGGGACTGTCATAAATAGGCAGGCCGACGGACAAGTTTGGCATTTTCAACGAGGCGAGCCTGTCGCTGGAGGGATCTTGTTGCTTGCTCAGAACCCTTCAATTATAGCGGCTGAAGCCACTGGCAAGGGCTTAGTCGGTATTGCACTTTCAAGTGGCCTAGGGGCCTTTGGGCTCCAATATTTTGCACATAAATGTCTTCTCCTGTGACAAAAAAATAAAAGATAAGCTAGATTAGTAAAGTTGACAAATTCTTTGTCAATAACATAATAATTAATTAATAATATAATAATTTAGTCATCACTTTACGTCAGGTGACCCTACTTCTCGTTTGTATCCTATGCTATAAAAAATAACAGTTTATTTCAATTTGTATTTTATTTTTTATGTTTCACATCCTCATCTTTTTTATGCATATTTAAAGGTTAAAGCTCTTTAAAATGAGACTATTGATGTTTTTTGCGGCTATCGCATCATTATTACAAATGAACTTATGCTATGATTGTAATAAATAGATAAAGTTTTCAATTTTGTTTATGTGTAAAGTATAATCTTTAGAAATACTGATCTCAAATTTTATCGTTAACAGAAAGTTAAAACTAGAAGGTCGGATGAAAACGGGCGGAAAGTCTAAGTAAAAATATACGCGTTAAGCAGCTTGTTAACATGAACATAAAAATTTAAAATTTCCGCTTTTGTGTTATCACAATTTATAAATTATGTAATATACAAGCAAAGATGAAAATTTATTTCCTGAATTACCTTTAACATTGGTAGTAAATTTACCTTGTTTTTGTGTGACATGATATTACGTTTGTATTAAAACGAGAGCTTTTAAGTGATTTTTGATGTCTGGATTTAGAGGGTACTTTTATTATTTACTAACTTTGCACCGCAGTGTCAGCCGCGTCAATTCGATTCCGTGGAAATATCGAGATGAAAAATAGATGTTGGTCGATTCTCAGACCTACCCCATAAGCGCACAAAATTTTACGAAAATCGGCTTAGATGTTTCGGAAGAGTATGGTAATTAATATTGTGACACGAAATAGTATAATAAAACAAAGTCATTTTCCACCGTCTGTGCGTCTGAATGCTGAGCTCTTTAAGATCACGCAACATATTATTTTGATGTGGTTATTTTAAATAGATAAAGTGTTTCAAGAAGAAGGTTTATCCACGGTTATTTTTGGTTACCGACGAAACTTTAAGGTATGGTTCAGAATCAATAATACATCCGATTTATGAAATAAAAAATATTAAAATCATAATTAGATACAATTGCTTTGTCTTACGTACGTACCGACGTCACTGACCTTGAAGTCGATTTCGCGTAAAAACAACAATCGATGTATTTTTAAGGAACAGTTCAAATCAAATAAAATTTAAAACACACCCTTACTTCCTTATTTTAAAATATGCTCGGTGATCAAAAAATAACCCTGTATATTATTTCCACAGATAAATGCAAATGAAATGCTTTTCTAATTTTAATCAATTCTCTTAACTTAAAACTATTTCTGGTTACATTTTTTGCACATATTACTATTTGTTAAAGAAAGTGGTGAAATGGTGAAATGCAGGAGGCTAATCTGGCAGCACCAGTTGGTCCTTTTGGGCTTATTTTACATGAACACCAATATTTAAGCAACCACTTAAAACAGCAGATATAATTGAAATTTCCAGTATGATGTATGTTGTGTATTAGTTAATAACTTTTTAATGTTACTTATTTTAATATTTTATTTTCTGTATTTTGTAATATGCACTATAAAGTATATTTGATTGATTGATTGATTTATATGTTTTGAATTACAAAACAAGTTCATATTGCATTAATTTTCAGGTTCTCCGCTTTATGGTGAAGACAGCTATGGATCATTCCCATATTTCGAGTACAACGTTCCGAGAAATGTAACTACAGTTGTAGGCCAACACGCGTTCCTGCACTGCCGTGTTGAACAGCTAGACGATAAAGCTGTAAGTATACAAAAAATAAATATTAATCAGTGAGCTTTAATGATATATAAATATTGAACATCTTCAAAGCTAGTGTGTAGCTAAAATGTGGTATCTACTAGATTGTTAAGAAAAATATTTAGTGCATTTTCACATGCACACGATTGTCGTTTACTTTCCTACGATTCCTGATTTACCTCAGTGGATAAAAAGTATCCTATAATCTACGATAGACAGTAGCCTATCTGTATAAAAATTTAAACATCCACACATCCAGACAAATAAACTTTCATATTTATAATATTAGTGTGATTACTTTACATTATTATATTAAAAAACAAACAACCTATTCATTAAATGTTAAAAGAATATTAATAATGGAAACTTTTTGAATGGGATTTTATAGTAAAAGTAAAACTGTATGTATACAGTACAAAACAAAAATTTAAAAACCTTTATAAAATAAGAGAACTTGATACAACATAAAAACTTACATTTGACTAGAGTACCCTCAGAATTTTATGTAAGGTTCGCAAAAGATAAAATTATAAAATTGACTGCACTTTTTTATATATTTTAATAAATTATTGTCAGGGACATCAAAGGGAAATATTACAAATTTAGAACGCCTTTTTTCTAAAATGAATCAATCTGCGTATTAAAATATGTACCTATGAATTTTAAATGTTGTGTTTGAAATGCGCACAGCTGAGTTTATTGAAACGCATTTCTATGTCAGTTTACTCGTAGTTTGCGTCCATTCTCAATAGATATTAACAATTGTTAACTAATTAACATGGATTATGTCCCTAAAGAAAAAGAAAAAAAAAGGCCTTTTAAATACAAGGTTAAGTAAGATTGGAAGATGAAAATGTGAATAAAAATAACTAAGACTTTTGAGGCAAAATAAGGCGCAGTTTTAGAGTACAGTATCTTTAGTGATTTTTAATACACCACGTGACATACACGGCAAGAATTTATTCAGATCATTTTGTATGAACGAAAGATTTTCAGTCTCTTTAGCGCAATCATAGGCACATTAAGCATCGGGAAATTAAAAAAAGGTAACAAAGTATCTTTGGATATTCACACAGGTCAGTATTATTGCTGACAAGACTGATAAAATATAGCTTAAAATGAGAGGTCACAAAACGAATAAAAATGTTTATTTTCACAGGTATCTTGGATACGAAAACGGGATCTTCATATACTGACCGCTGGAATTTTAACCTACACGTCGGACCAAAGATTTCAGGTCAATATTTACTACTACTACTATTATTTATAGTAGCTATTTATTTAGTTTTACCTAGATATTTAGATGTCGCTTAAAAGGTGTTTCGAAATCATCCCGAATTGATTCCTAATTGGAAATGAATTATATTATTAATTCTGTTTTAATATGTTTAGGTCATTAGACCAGATAAATCTGAAAACTGGACTCTGCAGATCAAGTTTCCGCAAGAACGCGACGCTGGCGTCTACGAATGTCAAGTGAACACGGAACCGAAGATATCACTGGCATTTCAACTAAACGTTATTGGTGAGTCGTCTTCGCAGTAACCTTTGGCACTCTATTGGAGAGGCTTATGTCCAGCGTGGATGTCCTCCAGCCGATGATGGTGATGATGACCAATCCTTATTAAAATTTCAGCTAGTAATTCTTATCTTTTCTTCTTCTTACCTGTCCCTCTAGTTCTGTACATAAATTAGTACGTAAATAGTATGTACACTAGAACACGTACAGTTAAATACACATAGAATTGTCGCTACGACAACTGTCATTCCGGAATTTATTCCCAAATTCTTAGAACGACACAGGCATAGAATTACAGGTGTCATACCTTTTTCGTCCGTCGTGTCCTTTGTCCTTCTCCGTATTTCATATACCTTTCTCGTAGATATGAAAGGTAAGACAATTTCTATTAATATTTTGTGTCTCTCAAATTGATACTCTCAATGCATATAAAAGCAGGCTCCCAACTTGGTACTGGAACGTAACATATACTTTGAAATGGCATTTGAGTGTCGAAATGTTCAGCTGCACTCCGTGCTCACTCTACGGTAGCGGAACAGCACTTTGTATGCCGACATATTATGCAAATCGCATTTTACACAAGGATCTGAAGCTTTATTTTAAAAATGCTATCATACTTGTTATATATTATTTTACTAAGAGATGGAGGCATCATCATTATCAGCCGGAAGACGTAGAGGAGGCATGGTACGTTGTAACTGAATAATAGCATACCTAAAAGGAGAGGTACCCATTGTCCATGTGAGCAGCTCGTCTCGAAAGTGGTGGCCAGTCTGTGGCGTTTCTGGCGGTATCCCATTGAGGGTATGTGGTATAGGAGTGCAACTTATTTGATATTAATATCGGTAGTCACGAAATTACTTGTTTATCCCCTTATGATACAAAAACATATAACGTAGTTTTTATTGGAAACCATGGTCGGGTTATTCGTTGTAACGTTGGTAGAAGGTAGTGTCATTGAAACCCGGCACCATATCACCCTAATGCTCTGTCTGCTTCTCCGGTCCGCTCTCTGCATGTTCTCGGTTGTTCGGTGCACTTTTTGTACGCGGTACTTTTAATCTCTCGTTTGTGTTACTCCATACAGTTATAAGCGTTCCATTTTAGTGGACAAAAATACCTCGTCTGCGCAGGCCATAATAACCACTGTTACTATCTACACACCTCTATAATATTAAAAAAGTATTAACATTTAAAAAATATGAGTGGTTTCTTAAGTGTCCTCATTTGGGGACGGTAGGCGTAAATGGGCTCATAAAAAATACTCGTAAAAACACAACACTTCAGAATTTAATTTCTGTATTATTGTATATTAATTTCAGTTTCTTATCATCGATTACTAGATACTCTAATTTTACTCCCACGCAAAAGCGAAAATACTTATCCTGTAATTACCTACAATATTTTAATGAAATAAAATAACAGATGCTTTTACCAGCGAAAAGAAATGTACAATAAGTAAGTATCCAAACAGTTGTATCCTTGTACTACTACTACTACTACTACTACTCCTCGTACCTACCGATTGTAGAAATTCACTAATGATGCCAAATAATCATATTTTTTTATTTAGTACATAAATAAATACGTTTCGCCTCCTTCTTTTATGGAGGCTGTATAGAGAGGCTGTCAATCGTCACAAATGATTGATTGTTAAATAAATATAAAAAAAAAAATTTTGTCTGTCTGTCTGTCTGTCTGTATGTTCAGGCATCACGTGATAACTAACGGTTCGATTTCGATATATTCGACCTTATTATCCTGTGCATAAAATGGGATACTTTTTATCCTGGAAAAATACGTTGAAAAAAAATCCA